>PYDT01000173.1:119471-141971 GCA_004837865.1 Musa balbisiana
GATCTTTATTTATGGTTTCAAATGAAGTCTTCTTAGGTTCACACTCGCTCTTGTGCACCATGAGACTAGGTGCTTTATGTATTAAACTATAGCGCTATAGGTTTTCGTTAAGCAATGTGTAAACAATCTTAATTGAGTCTATATTATGATCTTCTGTGAAGCCACTATTGTTTACAAATTATTTTTTAGTAACAGATGTAAAAGCCCAAGAAATGTTTACTGTTTTGTACCCTGTGCATGTTCCATATGTATTAAAATCTCAGACCGATGCCAATATTGATGGTGGACCGAACCCAGTAGGTGCCTGGACATATCCAGTGTTGAAAACAACCAATACTGCCTGGAGAAGTAAAAAAGTGAATGGAGAAAGGATATAAAGAGCACGGGATAATGAGGAGGGAGCAATGAAACCTCTCGAGGGGGAAGGAGAAGGTTTGGAAGAAAAAGAGAGAAGAAAACCAGCTGATACATGTCAGATATTGGAATTTCAAATAAAAAAAAAGGAAGCCAACAGAATGGTAATATGGTAGGTACAACTAGTACCATTTACTTTATCAGGTGTATACCTGCTAAAATAACTTACTGAATGATACATGTGATATGAAACCAGGACTGGGAGATCCATCAGTCAACACACCTGTTTGGCCATGGATTCATAAATACTGAACTGTATGATCAGTACAATCAGATTAAAAACCTTGGCCACCAAAATGACTAACATGTGCAACAAAAAAAACATGCTTATGCCATCTTCCATAGTTTTGTATGCAAAGTGTAAGCAGATTAGTGCAGGATTGAAGAATCTGACTGCAGTATATGTAGGTTGTTTGTGATACTGTTATATTGAGTGGTGATATATTGGACTAGATTTTTTGTTGGAACAATATAGGTGCAGTATTAGGACTATGGAAGGGATTTTTTTTAGTCATGAAGGATCACAGCTAAATAGAAAAAATAGAGAATAATAAAGGAGGAATCTATACTTGTGGCAGGAGATGGATGTATTAGTAAGATTACAGGAAAGTTGTGAGTAAACTTGCCAATATGACTATTGAATAGACAGGTAAGATAGGTAAGAGATAAAACAAGGAGAATAAGAGATTAAATGAGAAAATTCGAACAATAATGGAACCAGATTGACCAGAAAGTACCAGAATGGATCTCTCAATAATCATCCAAAAATTCTGCATTTTAACAAAAGAAATATTTCTATACTTCTTATTGTTAGAATCTGCAATAGCACTTTTGTAAGGTTTAACAAATAATAGGCATGGTTATATTCTTTCGATATATCGGTTCTCTCAAATAGCGCTGGAAAATAGGGACCGTACAGTATTTGCATCCTGACTGATAGAATCGTGTCCTTAGTGGGAACTTGAGTAAGGAGTAGTTCTTTGTTTGTAGGGTTTTTCGAACAAACTTTTAAAATAAGGAAGAATCCCCTTTTTGAGGTAACTACTTGAGCCGGATGAAAGGAAACCTTCACGTCCGATTTTAAAAGGGGGAATCCAATCCTACAGGAACCTATCTCGATTTTTCTTTTGCTAGGCCCATAGCGAAAAAACCTACTTTCTTACGATTACGAGGTTTATTCGAATATGAAATCCAATCTCGGAAATACAGCATACCACTTTTTTTTACTACCCAAGGCTTCGAGGCATTTCGAAATCGAGAAATCTCTACAGGAGCAGGTGCTATCAGAGAACAATTAGCCGATTCAGATTTGCGAATTATTACAGGTAATTCATTAGTAGAATGGAAGGAATTAGGGGAGGAGGGGTCCACTGGAAATGAATGGGAAGATAGAAAAATTAGAAGAAGAAAGGATTTTTTGGTTAGACGCATGGAATTAGCTAAACATTTTATTCGAACAAATGTAGAACCAGAATGGATGGTTTTGTGCTTATTACCAGTTCTTCCTCCCGAGTTGAGACCAATCATTCAGATAGATGGGGGTAAACTAATGAGTTCGGATATTAATGAACTCTATAGACGAGTTATCTATCGGAATAATACTCTTACCGATCTATTAGCAACAAGTAGATCTACGCCAGGGGAATTAGTAATGTGTCAGGAGAAATTGGTACAAGAGGCCGTGGATACACTTCTTGATAATGGGATCCGTGGACAACCAATGAGGGATGGTCATAATAAAGTTTACAAGTCATTTTCAGATGTAATTGAAGGCAAAGAGGGAAGATTTCGTGAGACTCTGCTTGGTAAACGTGTCGATTATTCGGGACGTTCCGTCATTGTCGTGGGTCCTTCGCTTTCATTACATCAGTGTGGATTACCTCGAGAAATAGCAATAGAGCTTTTCCAAACATTTGTAATTCGTGGTCTAATCAGACAACATGTTGCTTCTAACATAGGAATTGCTAAAAGTAAAATTCGGGAAAAAGAACCCATTGTATGGGAAATACTTCAAGAAGTTATGCGGGGGCATCCTGTATTATTGAATAGAGCACCCACCCTGCACAGATTAGGCATACAGGCGTTCCAACCCTTTTTAGTGGAGGGACGCGCTATTTGTTTACATCCATTAGTTTGTAAGGGCTTCAATGCAGACTTTGATGGGGATCAAATGGCTGTTCATGTACCTTTATCTTTGGAAGCTCAAGCGGAGGCTCGTTTACTTATGTTTTCTCATATGAATCTCTTGTCTCCAGCTATTGGGGATCCTATTTCCGTACCAACTCAAGATATGCTTATCGGACTCTATTTATTAACGATCGGGAATCGTCGAGGTATTTGTGCAAATAGGTATAATCCATATAGATATAGTTGCGGAAACTACCAAAATAAAAAGGTTGACAATAAAAAAAATGACTATAGGTATACGAAAAAGAAAGAACCCTATTTTTCTAGTTCCTATGATGCACTTGGAGCTTATCAACAGAAACGAATTAGTTTAGATAGTCCTTTGTGGCTCCGATGGAGACTAGATCAACGTGTCATTGGCTCAAGAGAAGTTCCCATCGAAGTTCAATATGAATCTTTGGGTACTTATCATGAGATTTATGGGCACTATCTAATAGAAGGAAGTGTAACAAAGGAAATCCGTTGTATATACATTCGAACTACTCTTGGTCATATTTCTTTTTATCGGGAAATAGAAGAAGCCATACAGGGGTTTTGTCGAGCCTACTCATACGCTATCTAAACTAAGAAATCAGATTAGGCGATGTTCGTGCCCATGGGAATTCGGGTCTCCCCAATTTCACTGGTATCATAATTTCTTAATTTCTGCGTGAATCAAGATTGAGATTGAGGAAAGGAAGTTTTCGAATCACTAACTCAGGTCCATTGTCGAATCCTACTTAGCAGAATAAATATAAGAGGTACTGTACTTATGGCAGAACGGGCCGATCTGGTCTTTCACAATAAAGTGATAAATGGAACTGTTATGAAACGACTTATTAGCAGGTTAATAGATCATTTCGGAATGGCATATACATCACATATCTTGGATCAAGTAAAGACTTTGGGTTTCCAACAAGCCACTGCTACATCTATTTCATTAGGAATTGATGATCTTTTAACAATCCCTTCTAAGGGATGGTTAGTCCAAGACGCTGAACAACAAAGTTTTATTTTGGATAAACACCATCATTATGGGAATGTACACGCGGTAGAAAAATTACGTCAATCCATTGAGATATGGTATGCTACAAGTGAATATTTGAGACAAGAAATGAATCCTAATTTTCGGATGACTGATCCTTCTAATCCAGTATATCTAATGTCCTTTTCGGGAGCTAGAGGAAATGCATCTCAGATACACCAATTAGTAGGTATGAGAGGATTAATGTCGGATCCCCAAGGACAAATGATTGATTTACCCATTCAAAGCAATTTACGTGAAGGACTTTCTTTGACAGAATATATAATTTCCTGTTATGGAGCCCGCAAAGGAGTTGTAGATACTGCTGTACGAACATCAGATGCTGGATACCTCACACGTAGACTTGTTGAAGTAGTTCAACATATTATTGTACGTAGAACAGATTGTGGCACTATCCGAGGTATTTCCGTGAGTCCTCGAAATGGGATGACGGAAAAAATTTTTGTCCAAACACTAATTGGTCGTGTATTAGCAGACGATATATATATCGGTCTACGATGCCTTGCCACTCGAAATCAAGATATTGGGATTGGACTTGTCAATCGATTCATAACCTTTCGAGCACAACCAATATATATTCGAACCCCCTTTACTTGCAGGAGTACATCTTGGATCTGCCAATTATGTTATGGTCGGAGTCCTACTCATGGCGACCTGGTCGAATTGGGAGAAGCTGTAGGTATTATTGCGGGTCAATCAATTGGGGAACCAGGAACTCAACTAACATTAAGAACTTTTCATACCGGTGGAGTATTCACAGGCGGTACTGCCGAGCATGTACGAGCTCCTTCTAATGGAAAAATAAAATTCAATGAGGATTTGGTTCATCCCACACGTACCCGTCATGGGCATCCTGCTTTTCTATGTTCTATAGACTTGTATGTAACTATTGAGAGTCGGGATATTCTACATAATGTAAATATTCCACCAAAAAGTTTTATTTTAGTTCAAAATAATCAATATGTAGAATCAGAACAAGTGATTGCTGAGATTCGTGCTGGAACGTCCACTTTTCATTTTAAAGAGAAGGTACGAAAACATATTTATTCTGAATCAGAGGGAGAAATGCACTGGAGTACCGATGTCCACCATGCACCTGAATATACATATGGTAATGTTCATCTATTATCAAAAACGAGTCATTTATGGATATTAGCGGGAGGTCCGTGCAGATCGAGTATAGTGTCTTTTTCGCTCCACAAGGATCAAGATCAAATGAATGTTTATTCTTTTTCTGTCGAAGAAAGATATATCTCCGACCTATCAATGACTAATGGTCGAATAAGACATAAATTGTTGGATACTTCTGGTAAAAAAGATAAGAAAATTATTGACTATTCAATAAGACCTGATCAAACGATGTCTAATGGTCATTGGAATTTCATATATCCTTCTATTATCCAAGGGAATTCTTATTTCTTGGCGAAAAAGCGAAGAAATAGATTCATCATCCCATTACAATACAATCAAGAACGAGAGAAAGAACTAATACCCTGTTTTGGTATTTCGATCGAAATACCAAAACAGGGTATTTTACGTAGAAATAGTATTCTTGCTTATTTTGATGATCCACGATACAGAAGAAGCAATTCGGGAATTACTAAATATGGAACCGTAGAGGTCAATTCAATCATAAAAAAAGAGGATTTGATTGAGTATCGAGGACCAAAAGAATTTAGTCCGAAATACCAAACGAAAGTAGATCGGTTTTTTTTCATTCTCGAAGAAGTGCATATCTTACCCGGATCTTCGTCGATAATGGTCCGGAACAATAGTATCATTGGAGTAGATACACAACTCGCTTTAAATACAAGAAGTCGAGTAGGCGGATTAGTCCGAGTGGAGAGAAAAAAAAAAATATTGAACTAAAAATATTTTCCGGAGATATTTATTTTCCTGGAGAGGCAGATAAGATATCCAGGCACAGCGGCATTTTGATACCACCGGAAACAGAAAAAAAAATTTCTAAGGAATCAAAAAAATGGAAAAATTGGATCTATGTCCAACGGATCACACCTACCAAGAAAAAGTATTTTGTTTTGGTTCGACCCGTAGTCACATATGAAATAGCTGATGGCATAAATTTAGCAACACTTTTTCCTCAAGATCTCCTGCGGGAAAAGGATAATGTCCAACTTAGAGTTGTCAATTATATCCTTCATGGAAATGGCAAGTCAATTCGAGGAATTTCTCACACAAGTATTCAATTAGTTCGGACTTGCTTAGTATTGAATTGGGATCAAGAGCAAAAAGGTTCTCCGGAAGAGGTTCACGCTTCCTTTGTTGAGGTAAGAACAAATGATCTGATTCGAGATTTCATAAGAATTGAGTTAGTCAAGTCCACTATTTCGTATACCGGAAAAAGATATGATAGGGCAAGTTCAGGATTGATTTCCGATAATGGATTAGATCGCACAAATATCAATCCTTTTTTTTACAAGGCCAGGATTCAATCACTTACCCAACATCAAGGTACTATTGGTACATTGTTAAATCGAAATAAGGAATGCCAATCTTTGATAATTTTGTCATCATCCAATTGTTTTCGAATTGGCCCATTCAATGGTTCAAAATATAACAATATGACAAAAGAATCGGATCCCATAATCCCAATTAAGGATTTGCTGGGTCCCTTAGGCACTATTGTACCTAAAATAGCAAATTTCTATTCATCTTACCATTTAATAACTTATAATCAGATCTTGTTAAAGAAATATTTGCTACTTGACAATTTTCAACAGACTTTCCAAGTACTTCAAGTACTTAAATACTGTTTAATAGATGAAAATAGGAGGATTTATAATCCCGATCCATGCAGTAACATCATTTTGAATCCATTCCATTTGAATTGGCACTTTCTCCATCACGATTATTGGGAAGAGACATCTACAAAAATTAGTATTGGACAATTTTTTTGTGAAAATGTATGTCTATTCAAATACGAACCACACGTAGAAAAATCTGGTCAGATCATAATTGTTCATGTTGACTCCTTAGTTATAAGATCGGCTAAGCCCTATTTGGCCACTCCAGGAGCTACTGTTCATGGCCATTATGGAGAAATCTTTTACGAAGGAGATACATTAGTTACATTTATATATGAAAAATCGAGATCTGGTGACATAACGCAAGGTCTTCCAAAAGTGGAACAAATCTTAGAAGTACGTTCTATTGATTCAATATCGATGAACCTCGAAAGGAGAGTTGAAGGTTGGAACGAAGGTATACCAAAAATTCTTGGAATCCCCTGGGGATTCTTGATTCAAGCGGAGCTAACCATAGTTCAAAGTCGTATCTCTTTGGTTAATAAAATCCAAAAGGTTTATCGATCCCAGGGGGTACAGATCCATAATAGACATATAGAGATTATTGTACGTCAAGTAACATCAAAAGTGTTGGTTTCAGAAGATGGAATGTCTAATGTTTTTTCACCTGGGGAATTAATCGGATTGTTGCGAGCGGAACGAGCGGGGCGTGCTTTGGACGAAGCGATATCTTATCGGGCAATCCTATTGGGAATAACGAGGGCATCTTTGAATACTCAAAGTTTCATATCCGAAGCAAGTTTTCAAGAAACCGCTCGAGTTTTAGCAAAAGCTGCTCTACGGGGTCGTATTGATTGGTTGAAAGGCCTGAAAGAGAACGTTGTTCTGGGTGGGATTATACCTGTTGGTACCGGATTCAAAAAATTAGTGCACCGTTCAAGGCAAGACAAGAGCATTTATTTGGAAATCAAAAGAAAGAATCTATTCGATTTGGAAATGAGAGATATTTTGTTACACCATAGAGAATTATTTTGTTCTTACGTCCCATTTCCATGAGACATCAGAACAATCGTTTACGCGATTTCATGATTCCTAAGAGCAGATTCTTTTACTTTAACTATCTTTTCACTTTTAACTATCTGTCTTTTAACTTAACTATCTGGTCCGAGTATTGATTTGGTAAAAAAAAATAAGTAATTAAAAGACATTAATGGTTTGTACCATGTATCAACGGTTAATTCCCGGTAGAAGGTTCCATCGGAACAATTATTTATTTCAAAGTACCTCGTCTCTTTGTTAAAAAGTTAAAAAAAAAAAAGAAAAAACAAAAAGGAAGTGTGGGGAAAAATGACAAGAAGATATTGGAACATCAATTTGGAAGAGATGATGGAGGCCGGAGTTCATTTTGGTCATGGTACTAAGAAATGGAATCCTAGAATGGCCCCTTACATCTCTGCAAAGCGTAAAGGTATTCATATTACAAATCTCACTAGAACGGCTCGTTTTTTATCAGAAGCCTGTGATTTAGTTTTTGATGCAGCAAGTAGGGGAAAAAACTTCTTAATTGTTGGTACCAAAAATAAAGCAGCGGATTCAGTAGCATCAGCTGCAATAAGGGCCCGGTGTCATTATGTTAATAAAAAATGGCTCGGTGGTATGTTAACGAATTGGTCTACTACGGAAACGAGACTTCAAAAGTTCAGGGATTTAAGAGCAGAACAAAAGATGGGGAAACTCAACCGTCTTCCCAAAAGAGATGCCGCAATGTTGAAGAGAAAATTATCTGCCTTGCAAACATATCTCGGCGGTATCAAATATATGACGGGATTGCCTGATATTGTGATCATCGTTGATCAGCAAGAAGAATATATGGCTCTTCGAGAATGTGTAATTTTAGGGATTCCGACGATTTGTTTAATCGATACAAATTGTGACCCCGATCTCGCAGATATTTCGATCCCAGCCAATGATGACGCTATAGCTTCAATCCGATTGGTTCTTAACAAATTAGTATCCGCAATTTGTGAGGGCCGTTGTAGCTATATAAGAAATCGTTGATTATGATTAAGAATAATTAGTTAATTATTTTGGGATTTTATAGATTTATTGGATCGGTTACTATTCTTGAATTAAAAAAAGAAAAAACAAAATGGAAATGTGGGCATATTGATAATATGTTATGATGTTATGTGATTTCTTGGTATCCTATGTAATTTCTTGATATCCTAAATATACGATTGATGAATACAATTAGTGATTCAAGTTGGTGAGTTGAGAAAGAGATGGTTGCATCAAAATAATTTCTTTTTTGAAGTTCAATTTTTGTTAGAGGACCATATGAATGTTATACCATGTTCCATTAAAACACTCAAGGGGTTATACGATATATCGGGTGTAGAAGTAGGCCAACATTTCTATTGGCAAATAGGAGGTTTACAAGTCCATGCCCAAGTACTTATCACTTCTTGGGTAGTAATTGCTATCTTATTAGGTTCGGTGATCCTAGCTGTTCGGAATCCACAAACCATTCCGACCGGCGGTCAGAATTTCTTCGAATATGTCCTTGAATTTATTCGAGACTTGAGCAAAACCCAGATTGGAGAAGAATATGGTCCTTGGGTTCCCTTTATTGGAACTATGTTCCTATTTATTTTTGTTTCTAACTGGTCAGGCGCTCTTTTACCTTGGAAAATTATACAGTTACCTCATGGGGAGTTAGCTGCGCCCACGAATGATATAAATACTACTGTTGCTTTAGCTTTACTCACGTCAGTCGCATATTTTTATGCGGGTCTTAGCAAAAAAGGATTGGGTTATTTTGGGAAATACATTCAACCAACTCCAATACTTTTACCAATTAACATCCTAGAAGATTTCACAAAACCCTTATCTCTTAGTTTTCGACTTTTCGGGAATATATTGGCTGATGAATTAGTAGTTGTCGTTCTTGTTTCTTTAGTCCCTTCAGTAGTTCCTATACCTGTCATGTTTCTTGGATTATTTACAAGTGGTATTCAAGCTCTTATTTTTGCAACGTTAGCTGCGGCTTATATAGGTGAATCCATGGAGGGTCATCATTGACTAGCTTTCAAAATAGTCTTTTTATTATTATTATTAAGTAAGTTTATCCCAATTCTTGCATGGTTCAAGATAATCCAATTGGTTGGGGAACATAATAACGTATTACTATATGACTTAGAGTTTTAGGAGAAAAGATGGACGGTATTACAGAATTGTAAAAAAAAAAGAAGGGTTGGGGAGGTTATACTAGATGTATGTAATGTCTATAAGCTCGGACCCCGTCTATGTTTCTAGGAATGATTCTAGAATCCGATTTAATCTAAAAAAAAATGCGGGTGGTTTACGTTTTTACGTTATGGAAGAAACAAATATATATGTCATATTAGAATGACATTAGATATTCATTAGTTATATAAGGCTATCCCTATCATCCTATATAACATCACTATATTACATAATTACATGCTATTACTTAATTACATACTATTACTATATTACATACTATTACTATTTTTATAATCATAACTTCTACTCTGTAATCATAATATAATCCTATACATAATATAATCCTATAATAATAATATAATAATAATAATAATATAATAATATAATAATAAATAAATAAATAAATATAAGTAAATAAATATAAGTAATAAAATAAGTATTAGTTAACATTAATAATTAGTTTAATATTAGTTTAATAGCTAATATTAATATTCATATGTAAAATATCTAAGTATCAATAAGTATTAGTTAATATAATCATTTATAATTATATTATCGATAATTATTGGTATTAATTATTACTATATATTGATATTGGTACTACTACATACTTTTATATTACTACATATTGATATATTGATATTGATTTGTATTGGTATTAATTTTATTGGTATTAATTTGATTGATATTGATTGCAGCTCACACTGCATTTAGTCACACTCCATTTAGACGGATTTCAATATCAGTCCTTCTATTTTGTCTGTGATTGTGGATTGAATGAACAAAGAGATGAACTCAAGAATGGTGTAGTAAAGAACGAAGAATTAAATGAAAGAGTGGTTCGAAACAAAGAAATACAATAGTTAGAACTGTATGCATATGGATTTACAAAAACTCCATTATGGGTAAAAACGAGATAGTTGTGATGATTCTGCTCAGTAATTTAGTAATATTATCATTTCAATTCGGAGTTTTTAGTTACTTCGGACCGCTGGATCTTAATGAAAAAATGAGTAATAATTCATTGGTTGATTGTATCATTAACCATTTCTTTTTTTTTGTGCGAGGAACTTACCATGAATCCACTGATTTCTGCCGCTTCCGTTATTGCTGCTGGATTGGCCGTGGGGCTTGCTTCTATTGGACCTGGAGTTGGTCAAGGTACTGCTGCAGGCCAAGCTGTAGAAGGTATTGCGAGACAACCAGAAGCAGAGGGTAAAATACGAGGTACTTTATTGCTTAGTCTAGCTTTTATGGAAGCTTTAACAATTTACGGACTGGTCGTGGCGTTAGCGCTTTTATTTGCGAATCCTTTTGTTTAATCCTAGAAATAAATAGAAAAAAGTACCTTACATACTTTTTTCTTATTTTATTAACTTTAACTTGTAAACTTGGAATTGCCCTTTGCTTCTTCGAATTATATTTACACTTTACTTATAAATTACTTATTTGTTGAGACGATACGCCAGGAAGGGCTGATTTGAGGATGAGGAATTACCAGATTCGCTTGCTTTCTTCCTTTCTGTCCTTAGCTTAGTACAATAGAAAACTTTTTTACTTTCATTGTTCGAAGCGTTTCAACAAACGAAATAGTTATCAATTGATATGAGATCTAAGACCTAAGTAAAGTATCTTATTGGAAACTTCTTGAAAACTTCAAAAAATAAGAAATTTCAAACAAATGATTTAATCTATTGCCATTAAATAAAGTGGAAATGAAATTAATAAAAAGAAATCGATCAAAAAAAGGCGAGTGAAGTGATACAAAAAGAACTCTGTTCTTTGTTAGTCCTATCCATAAGAGAGGGGAGCATATGAAAAATGTAATCGATTCTTTCGTTTCCTTGGGTCACTGGCCATCCGCCGGGAGTTTCGGGTTTAATACCGATATTTTAGCAACAAATCCAATAAATCTAAGTGTAGTGCTTGGTGTATTGATTTATTTTGGAAAGGGAGTGTGTGCGAGTTGTGTATTTCAAGAATAAGTTGGATCCATCCAGCTGCACTTTATTTATGGTATTTATAGGAGAAATAGGAAAAAGGTGCACGATCTCGACGAATTACTTCTGAATAAATTAAGAAATCATATGTAAGAACCATAGCATTTCGTGACTTATTGGTAAATCCACTTTGATTCTCTATCAACCAATAATGTGAGACCATTAACATGGTTAAAGCTAAATTGTTTAAAGTCCAGGTAAAACATGGTACTCTTTCTACCACTTCTACCACTACGTTAGTAACGAAATGGTTAAAAAAAAATAGTTGGTAATTTATTTGATTTGATATAGAACACTCATATCGATAAAAGAATTTTAACCATTTACTAGAAAAATGAGCACTTTGCTTTTTTTATCTAATGCCGAAATGACGACCTATGTATAAAAAAAGAGGAATTTTTGGACTTGAAGAAACAAATAAAAAATATAATAATTATTATTTTCATTTTTAAAAAATAAAAAATGAAATAGAATTCTAAAAATTTAAATGATAAATAAAATACAAAACAAATATAAATAAAATACAAATAAAGAAACAACTTTGCTGACAATTCTAGATTTTTGTCTGGTCTAGTCGGAAGAGTCCTCCTGATATTCTGGTCTTGTATCAGTTTTGACATCTTTGAATACAAACAGAAAAGAGAGGGTAGGCTCATTACATTAAAAAAGATATGGGAATACCCATACCATAAATAAAATAAATAATTGAGCGTGAGAGCCAAATGAATCGAAAGATTCATGTTTGGTTCGGGAAGAGATCATGGAAGTTTTGAAATTAATGGTAAGATAATCTACTTTCATTAAATGATTTATTAGATAATCGAAAACAGAGGATTTTGAATACTATTCGAAATTCGGAAGAATTACGTAAAGGGGCCATTGAGCAGCTCGAAAGAGCCCGGGCTCGCTTACGTAAAGTGGAAATGGAAGCAGATGAGTATCGAATGAATGGATACTCTGAAATAGAACGAGAAAAACAAAATTTGATTAATGCCACTAGTAATAGTTTGGAACAATTAGAAAATTACAAAAATGAAACCCTTCAGTTTGAACAACAAAGAGCGATTAATCAGGTCCGACAACGAGTTTTCCAACAAGCCTTACAAGGAGCTCTAGGAACTCTGAATAGTTGCTTGAATAGCGAGTTACATTTCCGTACGATCCGTGCTAATATTGGCATTCTCGGGGCCATGCAAGAAATAACTGATTAGCCCTTCTTTTTTTAGTTATAGTTTAGGCATTATTTTTTTCTTTTCCTTCCTAAAAAGAATAAAGAAACACTAATGGTAACCCTTCGAGCCGACGAAATTAGTAATATTATTCGTGAGCGTATTGAACAATATAGTAGAGAAATAAAGATTGTGAATACCGGTACCGTACTTCAAGTAGGCGACGGAATTGCTCGTGTTCATGGTCTTGATGAAGTAATGGCAGGTGAATTAGTAGAGTTTCAAGAGGGTACAATAGGCATTGCTCTGAATTTGGAATCAAATAATGTTGGCGTTGTATTAATGGGTGATGGTTTGATGATACAAGAGGGAAGTTCTGTAAAAGCAACAGGACGAATTGCTCAGATACCTGTGAGTGAGGGTTATTTGGGTCGTGTTATAAATGCTCTGGCTAAACCTATTGATGGGAGAGGTGAAATTTCAGCTTCTGAATCTCGGTTAATTGAATCTCCTGCCCCAGGTATTATTTCTAGACGTTCTGTATATGAGCCTCTTCAAACGGGGCTTATTGCCATTGATTCGATGATCCCTATAGGACGCGGTCAGCGAGAATTAATTATTGGGGACAGACAGACCGGCAAAACAGCCGTAGCCACAGATACGATTCTCAATCAAAAAGGTCAAAATGTAATATGTGTTTATGTAGCTATTGGTCAAAAAGCATCTTCTGTGGCTCAGGTAGTGACTACTTTCCGGGAAAAGGGGGCGATGGAATATACTATTGTGGTAGCCGAAACGGCGGATTCACCTGCTACATTACAATACCTCGCTCCTTATACGGGAGCGGCTCTGGCTGAGTTTTTTATGTATCGTGGACAACATACTTTAATAATTTATGATGATCTCTCCAAACAGGCACAAGCTTATCGCCAAATGTCTCTTCTATTAAGAAGACCTCCCGGTCGTGAAGCTTATCCAGGAGATGTTTTTTATTTGCATTCACGACTTTTGGAAAGAGCCGCTAAATCAAATTCTAGTTTAGGTGAAGGAAGTATGACCGCTTTACCGATAGTTGAGACTCAATCTGGAGACGTTTCAGCTTATATTCCTACTAATGTAATTTCCATTACAGATGGACAAATATTCTTATCTGCCGATCTATTCAATGCTGGAATCCGACCTGCTATTAATGTGGGTATTTCCGTTTCTAGAGTAGGATCCGCAGCTCAAATTAAAGCCATGAAACAAGTAGCCGGCAAATCAAAATTGGAACTAGCGCAATTCACAGAGTTAGAAGCCTTTGCACAATTCGCTTCTGATCTCGATAAAGCTACTCAGAATCAATTGGCAAGAGGTCAACGATTACGCGAGTTGCTTAAACAATCCCAATCAGACCCTCTCGCAGTGGAAGAACAGATAGCTACTATTTATACCGGAGCGAATGGATATCTTGATCCGCTAGAAATTGGACAGGTAAAGAAATTTCTCAGTCAGTTACGTAGCTACTTAAAAAACAATAAACCTAAATTCCAAGAAATTATATCTTCTACCAAGACATTCACCGAGGAAGTAGAATTTCTTTTGAAGGAAGCTATTCAAGAACAGATCGAACTGTTTTTACTTCAGGAACAAACATAAATTTTTTACTTTTATTCTATTCTTGGTATATTCTATTCTTAGTACAAGAGTAATCATTGAGAAATAGTTCTGATTCGAATGATTCAAAAAGGGTTTCTTGGTATAGCCATTTTAAAAATAGATGGAAATAAATTGCGTCCAATAGGATTTGAACCTATACCAAAGGTTTAGAAGACCTCTGTCCTATCCATTAGACAATGGACGCTTTTCATTCCTATTTTATTTTTTTGTATTCTTACTTTCTTTTGTTCGGATAAAAATAAAATTACACGGAAAATATTTTAGGGAATAAAAAAGAATGCATATCTAAATTGATGGTGCATGTATGTATAATACATAATAAGATGTATAATACATAATAAGAAATATAGAGATAAGAAATATAGAGCGGGTAGCGGGAATCGAACCCGCATCGTTAGCTTGGAAGGCTAGGGGTTATAGTCGACGTTGCTTGATCACTTTTAACGTCTCTAATTCAAAACCGAACGTGAAATTTTGATTTCATTCGGCTCCTTTATGGAAGATTGATGTATTCCTAGAGAAAATTAGATCCATAACATCTATGTCAGCCTTTCTGTCTGAATGTATCCAAAACTACTCGCTTACTAGATGATCCCTCTAGAGGAGAGGGATTATACCAAATCCGTCTAGTCTAGTTACTTCGTTCCCTATTTCCGCTCGCAGGATCCCGAGGAAAAGAATTTGGTTTCCACCGAGCTGAAACAATATGCTGATGGTTCTAGTAAACCAAAACCACCCTTTTCTAGCTTGTTTGGCTTCAATTTCCCTTTTACAACACCAAAATTGAAGATCTAGTTACGATTGGAAATAAACTTTTGTATCTTCATCCATAGATCCTTTATTCATACTCATTCGATTGGAAGAATTGATCCAATTCAAAAAAAATTATGTTTCACGACTCCATATACATAATCCAATTTTCTTATTCAATTTCGAAAATAGAATTTCTAATTGGACTTTGGATACAAATCGTGAGAATGTATGTTCTTCCTCAAATATGCTATTGAGAGGTAAAGGATTAAACCCTTTTAAGAAATAAAGTTTTTGATCGGAGTATGCAAAAAACCGAGAGACCCCTTAACTTTTTAAGTTGTTAATAGAACGAATCACACTTTTACCACTAAACTATACCCGCTACATATACATTATTGTATATGAATGGACTATTTGTCGAACAAGGGAGTGAGACGCAATCAAGATAGCATTCAAATTATAACGTTGACACATATTTAGTCCCGCCAGCCAGGGACTTAAAAGGCGAAGAGCACAAAGCTTTTCTAAATAACATATATAAATTTAAAAAACGGTATAAAGTTATACTTATACTTTTCCTTTGCTGGATTGCTGGCATTCTCGGTCTGTCTGAAGGGGTCATTGAAGCTGGACAAAAAAAGAGGTACTGGCCCGGCCAGTACTTAACTAGGACCAGGCCGGGAGAATAAACCTTTCGTACAAAATTAAAGAAGTAAGGTTTTCTTTCTATTGGAGATACCTGTTTCGAATCTTATCTAAATGGAATTCTTGATCAAATTCGTTCTTGACTTACTCTTAACTTACTTAAATGAAACTTAAATTAAATTACATAAAAACTAAAATTAAATTACGTAAATTAACTTAATAGTAAATTAACTTAATATAAATATTAACTTAATATAAATATAATTATATAATTACTTAAAATATACTTAAAATATAATTATATAATTACTTAATTATATAATTACTTAATTATTAATATAATATTATAATATTTAAATAATATTATAATATTTAAATTATAATATTTAAGAAATTTTTTATTACATAAAAAAACCTTTAATTTGTTTTTTCTTTACTTTAATTGAAAATAAAATTTCAATTCCTTTAACCTTTAAATTTAGATTAGAATTTATTAATAATTTAAATTTTTAATTATTTTAAAATTTTTAATTATTCACTTTTTATTTTTTTAAATTTCATCTGTAATGAAATCTATTTTATAATTAGTAATGAAATCTATCCTATAGTTAGAAATTTTAATAGAATGTTTCATATTTCTAATGATAATGTTATAATTATAATGTTTAATATCTTTCTATAATGTTTAATATCTTTCTTAATAAAAATGTTTAATATCTTTTTTAATATCTTTTTAAATAAAAATGTTTAATATCTTTCTTAATAAAAATATTATATTAATGTCTTTCTTAAACTTAATAATTAATATCTTAAAAAGAAAAAATTTTTTCTTTTTTATTATTTTCTTTTTTTATTTAATTTCAATTTTCATTGAAATAGTTAATTTCAATTTCATTTGAAATTTTATTGAAATTTCAATTTTATTTAAATTGGGAGAGATGGCTGAGTGGACTAAAGCGGCGGATTGCTAATCCGTTGTACGAGTTATTCGTACCGAGGGTTCGAATCCCTCTCTCTCCGCCCGCTCTTATTACTTGATACTTTCGATTTCGAAGGAATTTCGATTCCTTTATTTTTTATAGGTAAAGTGAATATATGGAATAGATAAAATAATAAGAAAAAATTAGAAAAACAAAGAAAACTCAAAAATTTTTTTATTCCTCACGTCCAGGATTACGTCCCGGATCATTAGATAAGAATCCGAAGATGAAGAGAGAAACAAAGAATATCACTACTGTGTAAACAAAGAGTTTGAGAGTAAGCATTACACAATCTCCAAGATAAGATCATTTTAGAAAAAGGGAATAGATTACCTATTTTTTCTTTTTATCACATATACTATTTTGTTTGATTTGACATCATACCCCCCAAAATTAAGTTTTTTGATTTGAAAAGAAAAAGAAAGTCACTTTTACGAATTTCTTTGTAATAAGATTTTGATTCCTTCCTCACAAAAATTTTCTTGTCATATCGACAATTAGGTATTGTAGGGGACCTAGAACTAATAAACTCCTTACTCACCGAAAGGTCAGAACGAGTAAATAAACTGATCAAAATTCATCTCCGCGGTTACTCAATATACAAGAATTTCCATTTTTGAATCGAGGGTTTATAATTCTAATGTAAGACTTAGCCGATCTTATCCATTTTTATAATTTTTTGTCGAATAAATCATGAATGGATTTGGCAAAGTATTAAGGATTTTATCGAAAACTTACAGCAGCTTGCCAAACAAAGGCTAAGAGAAAAAAGAGGACAGGTATGACAGGCATAACATCTACGATTGGATTGAAAACGGCATAAGCTTCAGGCAATTTGGCAAAGAAAAAACTATTCGAATAAAGGACAGAATTAAGACAGATACAGATTAAGCTAAAGATATTAAACATAACAAACATTTCGTTCTTGTAGATTAGATAATTTTATTTTGATTGAGTTATTTTTATAAGGGAAAAATGAAAAAGGCAAGTCAAAAAATCCTTCTTTTTTTTTTGAACTCTCCCAAATCAAAAATCCTTCCTTCCATTCTCAAATGAGAATACAAGGAATTCTACTTTCATACATTATCTTAATTGAATTCTATGTAATGATCAATTAATTTTTTTGATTCTATATCTAATCTACATGTGTTGAATCCTAGCAACAAACAAAATATCCCATATGTTTTTATTATGTATTATGTATTTTTTTTTTGGTGGGGGGGGGGGGGTTGGGGATTGACGAATAACTAATACTAATAATAGTCTTGACTAGTGCCAAACAGGAAAAATGGGGCGTGGCCAAGCGGTAAGGCAGCGGGTTTTGGTCCCGTTATTCGGAGGTTCGAATCCTTCCGTCCCAGATCGTTTCCATCAGAAACAAAAGATGGTATCACATTGTATCCCACATAAAACGGAAAAATCTTAAAGAGAACAACCTTTTCTTTTGTTCTGAATTCTTAGAATGGATTCTTAGAATGGATTCTTAGAATCCATTTACTTCTTTGGTTAAAAGAAAACCAATTGATAATTCAATTGAACATGGTAAAATTTATGTCTCCTTAGGGAATGAAATATCTGCTAAAAATTTTTAGCTACTCATTGTGATTGCGTCGACTTGGTGATTGAATTAGAGATCCAGTTTAGTCATGACTAGAAAACATAGTTCCAGTCATGATGCTGAAGTCGGAGATTTTTAAAACATTTTTTATGAACTCTTGGTTGGTACTCGAAGAAATATGATAAATCAATAGTATCTAGAAACTTACGACCTTTTTGTTTTTTGGTCATTGGAACAGTTTATTTGACTAATAATTGATTTTTTTCCGGGATTGGAAATATATTAAATTAAAGGATTTGAGGTTTATAGTTTTTTTGTTCTAGAAAAATAGATTCTGCATTTCATGATTGATCGTCCCGAACAATCTGTTGGAGATGTAAAGTAAATAAGTCTTAAGCAAGCATCTTTCTTAGAAATACGTTTCATTCATATGATAGAATATCGAGTTAAAGAAATTGGATCCCTGCTGAGCTTTCTCCGGATAAATACAATACTTATCTATCCATAGGTATAAAGTATAGACTATTATATAGTTCCCGTTGTTCCCATCGAGCCAATGACTATTCATGATTACATATTAAATCAATTCCATTGCGGTTTGAAATTAAATTGAATTCTAAATTAGAGGAATGTTATGGTAAAACTTCGTTTGAAACGATGTGGTAGAAAGCAACGTGCGACTTGAAGGACATGATCCACTGTGGATTTTTACATCCACCATTTTCTATAGAAATGAAGATGCTCTTGGCTCGACATAGTTTGTTCTGTTCCATTAGGAATCTAATTTTTCTTAGGTTGATAGTACATGATGGAGCTCGAGCGGAAAGGATTGATTCATTTATCAAGGGGAAGAATCTAGGGTTAGTGCCAATCAATCAATAAGTTAGACCAACTTTGTAAGTATATCCTTAAAATATAAAATAATCGGAATTGATAAAACTATTTCGATCAAAAAAAAGTGTATCACAGAGGAATCAATTCTTCGTATTCTATTTCTATAGGTATTCTATTTCTATAGAAAGAAATAAAAAAAACAAAAGGTATGTTGCTGCCCTTTTGAAAGGAGTAAAGATCACCGAAGTAATGTCTAAACCCAATGATTTTACAAAGCAAAGATAAAGGATTCCGAAACAAGGAAACACTATTTTCAATTGTCTCAAAAATTGGATCAGAATCAGGAATAAAAATAGATTCGAGATGAGACAAACAAAAGAGGTTAGAGACGGCTCAATAAATGTCTAAGGATTTCCCTTCGAATTCTGTCAGAATTACCCAACTTGAGTTATGAGTACGAATGAAATTTCTTTTTTTTTTTTTTTTTAGGAAGAACAAAATAATAATAATGAATTAGACTATGATTTGAGTCATTATTTTGTGTTTACTATTTGATATTATATACAGAAAGATATACCGAAATTAAAATAATTTTTTCTCGAGCTCGAGCCGTATGAGGAGAAAAACCTCCTATACGTTTCTGGGGGGGGATTGTTTATGTACATCTATCCCAATGAGCCATCTATCGAATCGTTGCAATTGATGTTCGATCCCGAAGAGAAGGAAGAGATTTTCGAAAAGTGGGTTTTTATGATCCGATAAAGAATCAAACTTATTTAAACGTTCCCGCTATTCTATATTTCCTTGAAAAGGGCGCTCAACCTACAGGAACTGTTTATGATATTTTAAGTAAGGCAGAATTTTTTAAAGAAAAAACTTCGAGTTAATTAAAAGAAAAAACAACAAAATTAATAAAAAAGGGGGGAGATGATTAATATAAAATCTATCTTTGTATAATTTTTTACTTACAATTTTTTACCTAAAATTTTCCCTTTTCTTGCTCTATTCATACTTAAATTTACTTTTTTCTTGTTATAGGAATCCACCAACAAACAAGGGATTAATCTTGCTTATTGTACCTCTATTGATTGAATAAACCCGAGATTTTTTCTTTATCTTTTCCTTATTTTTTTCCATCAAAATTTCTTATTTATGTTGTGCCAACCCAATACAAATCCTTATTTTATTTACTTTATTTGTTATTTGTTTTCTCAACATTGCATTCATATTGACAATGGTGTATCGAACAAATATAATTGATTATAGATAAATAAATCTCTTTATCCAGACCCCATATTGGGTTTTCACTTCACTTTTACTCAAATAATGGGTTTTGCATTGTTGGGTTTACTGTCATATAAGACGTATTTTGGAATTTAACTTAACAAAAATAAAAAAATTGATAAAAAACTGGTGGGTCTGTCACAATTTGAGCATCTCTTTTAGGAATCTGGTGTTTTTAAATATGATCTGTACATTTTTTATTTATTTTTACATTTTTTATTTATTTTGTATAATTGATCATAAAATATTTTTTTATTTATTATTAGTTCAATGTTTTGATGGGGTCGTGCAGTGCAATTTAATTTATTTTTCATTTTGATCGTATCTACATATCCTATTTATTTTATTTTATTCGGGTTGCTAACTCAACGGTAGAGTACTCGGCTTTTAAGTGCGACTATGATCTTTTACACATTTGGATGAAGCAACAAATTCGTCCAGACTATTGGTAGAGTCTATAAGACCACGACTGATCCTCAAAGGTAATGAATGGAAAAAGTAGCATGTCGTAATAAAAATAAAAATAAATTTCTTATTTTATTAAAAAATTACAAATTAAAATGAAAGTGGAACTTTTATTTTAGTTTATCCTTACTGGATCGCTACAAAAATAAAAAATTTTTGGAAGGGAAGGGGACAAAACAAATTCACATTTACAGTTGGGTCTAGTGAATAAATGGATAGAGCCTATGGTTCCAATTCTGGTAAAACAAAAAGCAACGAGCTTATGTTCTTAATTTGAATTGAACGATTACCCGATCTAATTAGACGTTAAAAATAGATTAGTGCCTGATACGGGAAAGGGTGAGTTCTCCTGTGGGTGGACCATTGATTCTTTTTCCTTTTTTTTTTTTTTTAATGAATCCTAACTATTCTTTATTATGGATTAGAAACGGATGTGTAGAAGAAACAGTATACTGATAAAGAGAATAAATTCCAAAGTCAAAAGAGCGATCGGGTTGCAAAAATAAAGGGTTTGTTATCCTCTTGTAATTATAACGAAGATAAACAACGAAGATAAACCAATTCGATAGAAAAAGAGAATAAAAAGATCTATTGATTGGACTCCCTGTTTCCTTTTCGGGGTATATATTTTTATTACTATTGTATTCTATATACATAATAGAATACAAAATACCCTGTTTTGACCATATTGCACTATGTATCATTTGATAACCCAATAAATGCCTCCTACCCCTGCTTCAAGTGGAAATGTAAATGGAAGAATTACAAGGATATTTAGAAAAAGATAGATCTCGGCAACAATACTTTCTATATCCACTTCTTTTTCAGGAGTATATTTACGTATTTGCTTATGATCAGGGTTTAAATAGTTCAATTTTTTATGAACCCGTTAATTTTGGGGGTTATGGCAATAAATTTAGTTCAGTACTTGTGAAACGCTTAATTATTCGAATGTATCAACAAAATTATTTGATTTATTCGGTTAATGATTCTTACCAAAATCGATTCGTTGGGCACAACAATTATTTTTATTCCCATTTTTTTTCTCAGATGATATCAGAAGGTTTTGCAGTCATTGTGGAAATTCCATTCTCGTTGCAATTAGTATCTTCCCTTGAAGAAAAAAAAATACCAAAATCTCATAATTTACAATCTATTCATTCAATATTTCCTTTTTTAGAGGATAAATTATCGCATTTAAATTATCTGTCAGATATACTAATACCTCATCCCATCCATATGGAAATCCTGGTCCAAATCCTTCAATCCTGGATCCAGGATGTTCCCTCTTTGCATTTATTGCGGTTCTTTCTCTACGAATATTATAATTGGAATAGTCTCATTACTCCGAAGAAATCTATTTATGTTTTTTCAAAAGAAAATAAAAGACTATTTTGGTTCTTATATAATTTTTATGTATCTGAATGTGAATTTGTATTAGTTTTTCTTCGTAAACAATCTTCTTATTTACGATTAACATCTTTTGGAGCCTTTCTTGAACGAACACATTTTTATGG
>PYDT01000173.1:149471-156971 GCA_004837865.1 Musa balbisiana
AGATAGAATCAGATCGATTCCCGAAATGCCTTTTTGGATCTTCCTCAATGTCCCGGCTATTCACGGAACGTGAGAAGCAGATGAATAATCATCTGCTTCCGGAAGAAATCGAAGAATTTCTTGGGAATCCTACAAGATCAATTCGTTCTTTTTTCTCTGACAGATGGTCAGAACTTCATCTGGGTTCGAATCCTATTGAGAGGTCCACTAGAGATCAGAAATTTTTGAAGAAAAAACAAGATGTTTCTTTTTGTCCAAGTCACTTCGTTTCTTTTTGTCCAAGTCACTTCGTTTCTTTTTGTCCAAGTCACTTCGTTTCTTTTTGTCCCTTCCAGGCGATTGGAAAATAAAGAAATGGTTGATATATTCAAGATAATTATGTATTTACAAAATACCGTCTCAATTCATCCTATTTCATCAGATCCGGGATGTGATATGGTTCCGAAGGATGAACCGGATATGGACAGTTCCAATAAGATTTCATTCTTGAACAAAAATCCATTTTTTGATTTATTTCATCTATTCCATGACCGGAACAAAAGGGGATACACGTTACACCACGATTTTGAATCAGAAGAGAGATTTCAAGAAATGGCAGATCTATTCACTCTATCAATAACCGAGCCGGATCTGGTGTATCATAGGGGATTTGCCTTTTCTATTGATTCCTACGGGTTGGATCAAAAAAAATTCTTGAATGAGGTATTCAACTCCAGAGATGAATCGAAAAAGAAATCTTTATTGGTTCTACCTCCTCTTTTTTATGAAGAGAATGAATCTTTTTATCGAAGGATCAGAAAAAAATCGGTCCGGATCTACTGCGGGAATGATTCGGAAGATCCAAAACTAAAAACAGCGGTATTTGCTAGCAACAACATAATGGAGGCAGTCAATCAATATAGATTGATCCGAAATCTGATTCAAATCCAATATAGCACCTATGGGTACATAAGAAATGTATCTAATCGATTCTTTTTAATGAATAGATCCGATCGCAACTTCGAATATGGAATTCAAAGGGATCAAATAGGAAATGATACTCTGAATCATATAACTATAATGAAATATACGATCAACCAACATTTATCGAATTTGAAAAAGAGTCAGAAGAAATGGTTTGATCCTCTTTTTTCTCGAACCGAGAGATCCATGAATCGGGATCCTGATGTATATAGATACAAATGGTCCAATGAGAGCAAGAATTTCCAGGAACATTTGGAACATTTCGTTTCTGAACAGAAGAACCGTTTTCAAGTAGTGTTCGATCGGTTACGTATTAATCAATATTCGATTGATTGGTCCGAGGCTATCGACAAACAAAATTTGTCTAAGTCACTTCGTTTCTTTTTGTCCCTTCCAGGCGATTGGAAAATAAAGAAATGGTTGATATATTCAAGATAATTATGTATTTACAAAATACCGTCTCAATTCATCCTATTTCATCAGATCCGGGATGTGATATGGTTCCGAAGGATGAACCGGATATGGACAGTTCCAATAAGATTTCATTCTTGAACAAAAATCCATTTTTTGATTTATTTCATCTATTCCATGACCGGAACAAAAGGGGATACACGTTACACCACGATTTTGAATCAGAAGAGAGATTTCAAGAAATGGCAGATCTATTCACTCTATCAATAACCGAGCCGGATCTGGTGTATCATAGGGGATTTGCCTTTTCTATTGATTCCTACGGGTTGGATCAAAAAAAATTCTTGAATGAGGTATTCAACTC
Source organism: Musa balbisiana (assembly GCA_004837865.1). Classification (NCBI taxonomy): domain Eukaryota; kingdom Viridiplantae; phylum Streptophyta; class Magnoliopsida; order Zingiberales; family Musaceae; genus Musa; species Musa balbisiana. The sequence goes on from PYDT01000173.1 coordinate 151,210, forward strand.
CAGAGATGAATCGAAAAAGAAATCTTTATTGGTTCTACCTCCTCTTTTTTATGAAGAGAATGAATCTTTTTATCGAAGGATCAGAAAAAAATCGGTCCGGATCTACTGCGGGAATGATTCGGAAGATCCAAAACTAAAAACAGCGGTATTTGCTAGCAACAACATAATGGAGGCAGTCAATCAATATAGATTGATCCGAAATCTGATTCAAATCCAATATAGCACCTATGGGTACATAAGAAATGTATCTAATCGATTCTTTTTAATGAATAGATCCGATCGCAACTTCGAATATGGAATTCAAAGGGATCAAATAGGAAATGATACTCTGAATCATATAACTATAATGAAATATACGATCAACCAACATTTATCGAATTTGAAAAAGAGTCAGAAGAAATGGTTGATATATTCAAGATAATTATGTATTTACAAAATACCGTCTCAATTCATCCTATTTCATCAGATCCGGGATGTGATATGGTTCCGAAGGATGAACCGGATATGGACAGTTCCAATAAGATTTCATTCTTGAACAAAAATCCATTTTTTGATTTATTTCATCTATTCCATGACCGGAACAAAAGGGGATACACGTTACACCACGATTTTGAATCAGAAGAGAGATTTCAAGAAATGGCAGATCTATTCACTCTATCAATAACCGAGCCGGATCTGGTGTATCATAGGGGATTTGCCTTTTCTATTGATTCCTACGGGTTGGATCAAAAAAAATTCTTGAATGAGGTATTCAACTCCAGAGATGAATCGAAAAAGAAATCTTTATTGGTTCTACCTCCTCTTTTTTATGAAGAGAATGAATCTTTTTATCGAAGGATCAGAAAAAAATCGGTCCGGATCTACTGCGGGAATGATTCGGAAGATCCAAAACTAAAAACAGCGGTATTTGCTAGCAACAACATAATGGAGGCAGTCAATCAATATAGATTGATCCGAAATCTGATTCAAATCCAATATAGCACCTATGGGTACATAAGAAATGTATCTAATCGATTCTTTTTAATGAATAGATCCGATCGCAACTTCGAATATGGAATTCAAAGGGATCAAATAGGAAATGATACTCTGAATCATATAACTATAATGAAATATACGATCAACCAACATTTATCGAATTTGAAAAAGAGTCAGAAGAAATGGTTTGATCCTCTTTTTTCTCGAACCGAGAGATCCATGAATCGGGATCCTGATGTATATAGATACAAATGGTCCAATGAGAGCAAGAATTTCCAGGAACATTTGGAACATTTCGTTTCTGAACAGAAGAACCGTTTTCAAGTAGTGTTCGATCGGTTACGTATTAATCAATATTCGATTGATTGGTCCGAGGCTATCGACAAACAAAATTTGTCTAAGTCACTTCGTTTCTTTTTGTCCAAGTCACTTCCCTTTTTGTCCAAGTCACTTCGTTTCTTTTTGTCCAAGTCACTTCGTTTCTTTTTGTCCAAGTCACTTCGTTTCTTTTTGTCCAAGTCACTTCCCTTTTCTTTGTGAGTATCGGGAATATCCCCATTCATAGGTCCGAGATCCACATCCGTGAATTGAAAGGTCCGAATGATCAACTCCGCAATCAGTTGTTAGAATCAATAGGTGTTCAAATCGTTCATTTGAATAAATTGAAACCCTTCTTATTGGATGATCATGATACTTCCCAAAGACCGGAATTCTTTATCAATGGAGGAACAACATTACCATTTTTGTTCAAAAAGATACCAGAGTGGATGATTGACTCATTCTATACTAGAAATAATCGCAGGAAATCCTTTGATAACACGGATTCCTATTTCTCAATGATATTCCATGATCGAGACAATTGGCTGAATCCCGTGAAACCATTTCATAGAAGTTCATTGATATCTTCTTTTTATAAAGCAAATCGACTTCGATTCTTGAATGATCCAAATCACTTCTGGTTCTATTGTAACAAAAGATTCCCTTTTTATGTGGAAAAGACCCGTATCAATAATTATGATCTTACATATGGACAATTCCTCACTACCTTGTTCATTCGCAACAAAATATTTTCTTCGTGCGTCGGTAAAAAAAAACATATTTTTTTGGAGAGAGAGACTATTTCACCAATCGAGTCACAGGTATCTAACATATTCATACCTAAAGATTTTCCACAAAGTGGTGACAAAACGTATAACTTGTACAAATCTTTCCGTTTTCCAATTCGATCCGAGCCATTCGTTCGTAGAGCTATTTACTCGATCGCAGACATTTCTGCAACACCTCTAACAGAGAAACAAAGAGTCAATTTTGGAAGAACTTATTGTCAGCCTCTTTCAGATATGAATCTATCTGATTCAGAAGGGAAGAACTTGCATCGGTATCTCAGTTTCAATTCAAACATGGGTTTGATTCACACTCCATGTTCTGAGAAATATTTACCATCCGGAAAGAGGAAAAAAAAACGGAGTCTTTCTCTAAAGAAATGCGTTGAGAAACGGCAGATGTATAGAACCTTTCAACGAGATAGTGCTTTTTCAAATCTCTCAAAATGGAATCTGTTCCAAACAAAATGGAATCCGTTCCAAACATATATGCCATGGTTCCTTACTTCGACAGAGTGCAAATATCTAAATTTCACCCTTTTAGATACTTTTTCAGACCCATTGTCGATACTAAGTAGCAGTCACAAATTTGTATCCATTTTAAAATTTGTATCCATTTTAAAATTTGTATCCATTTTAAAATTTGTATCCATTTTAAAATTTGTATCCATTTTAAAATTTGTATCCATTTTTCATGATATTATGCATGGATCAGATATATCATGGCCAATTCCTCAGAAGATTCTTCCACAATGGACTCTGATAAGTGAGATTTCGAGGGAGTGTTTACAGAATCTTCTTCTGTCCGAAGAAATGATTCATCGAAATAATGAGTCACCCGTTCCATTGATATGGACACATCTGAGATCAACAAATGCTCGGGAGTTGGAGTTCCTCTATTCAATCTTTTTCCTTCTTCTTGTTGCTGGATATCTCGTTCGTATACATCTTCTCTTTGTTTCCCAAGCCTCTAGTGAGTTACAGACAGAGTTAGAAAAGATCAAATCTTTGATGATTCCATCATACATGATTGAGTTGCGAAAACTTTTGGATGGGTATCCTACATCTGAACTGAATTCTTTCTGGTTAAAGAATCTCTTTCTAGTTGTTCTGAAACAATTAGGAGATTCTCTGGAAGAAATACGGGGTTTTGCTTTTGCTTTTGGTGGCAACATGCTATTGGTCGCTTGTGGGGTCAAATCAATACGTTCTAGGAAGAAATATTTGAATATCAATCTCATCGATCTCATAAGTATCATACCAAATCCCATCAATCGAATCACTTTTTCGAGAAATACGAGACATCTAAGTCGTACAAGTAAAGAGATCTATTCATTGATAAGAAAAAGAAAAAAGGTGAACGGTGATTGGATTGATGAGAAAATAGAATCCTGGGTCGCGAACAGTGATTCGATTGATGATGAAGAAAGAGAATTCTTGGTTCAGTTCTCCACCTTAACGACAGAAAAAAGGATTGATCAAATTCTATTGAGTCTGACTCATAGTGATCATTTATCAAAGAATGACTCTGGTTATCAAATGATTGAACAACCGGGATCAATTTACTTACGATACTTAGTTGACAAGTATATAATGAATTATGAGTTCAATGGATCCTGTTTAGCAGAAAGACGGATATTCCTTGCTCATTATCAGACAATTACTTATTCACAAACCTCGTGTGGGGCTAATAGTTTTCATTTCCCATCTCATGGAAAACCCTTTTCGCTCCGCTTAGCCCTATCCCCTTCTAGGAGTATTTTAGTGATAGGTTCTATAGGAACTGGACGATCCTATTTGGTCAAATACCTAGCGACAAACCCCTATGTTCCTTTCATTACGGTATTTCCGAACAAGTTCCCGGATGACAAGCCTAAAGATTATTTTATTGATGATATCGATTTTGATGATAGTGATAGTGACGATATCGATATTGATGATAGTGACGATATCGATATTGATGATAGTGACGATATTGATGATAGTGACGATATTGATGATAGTGACGATATCGATATTGATGATAGTGACGATATTGATGATAGTGACGATATCGATATTGATGATAGTGACGATATCGATATTGATGATAGTGACGATATCGATATTGATGATAGTGATAGTGACGATATCGATATTGATGATAGTGATAGTGACGATATCGATATTGATGATAGTGACGATATTGATGATAGTGATAGTGACGATATCGATATTGATGATAGTGACGATATCGATATTGATGATAGTGATAGTGACGATATCGATATTGATGATGACCTTGATACGGAGCTGCTAACTATGTATATGACGCCGAAAATAGACCGATTTGATATCACCTTTCAATTCGAATTAGCAAAAGCAATGTCTCCTTGCATAATATGGATTCCAAACATTCATGATCTGTATATGAATGAGTCGAATTACTTATCCCTCGGTCTATTAGAGAACTATCTCTCCAGAGATTGTGAAAGATGTTCCACTAGAAATATTCTTGTTATTGCTTCGACTCATATTCCCCAAAAAGTGGATCCCGCTCTAATAGCTCCGAATAAATTAAATACATGCATTAAGATACGAAGGCTTCTTATTCCGCAACAACGAAAGCACTTTTTCATTCTTTCATATACTAGGGGATTTCACTTGGAAAAGAAAATGTTCCATACTAACGGATTGGGGTCCATAACCATGGGTTCCAATGTACGAGATCTTGTAGCACTTATCAATGAGGCCCTATCAATTAGTATTACACAGAAGAAATCAATTATAGAAACTAATACAATTAGATTAGCTCTTCATAGACAAACTTGGGATTTGCGATCCCAGGTAAGATCGGTTCAGGATCATGGGATCCTTTTCTATCAGATAGGAAGGGCTGTTGCACAAAATGTACTTCTAAGTAATTGCCCCATAGATCCTATATCTATCTATATGAAGAAGAGATCAGAAGGGGATTCTTATTTGTACAAATGGTACTTCGAACTTGGAACGAGCATGAAGAAATTAACGATACTTCTTTATCTTTTGAGTTGTTCTGCCGGATCGGTCGCTCAAGATCTTTGGTCTTCACCCGGACCTGATGAAAAAAATCGGATCACTTCTTATAGATTCGTTGAGAATGATTCTGATCTAGTTCATGGCCTATTAGAAGTAGAAGGCGCTCTGGTGGGACCCTCACGGACAGAAAAAGATTGCAGTCAGTTTGATAATAATCGAGTGACATTACTTCTTCGGTCCGAACAGTTAGATATGATGCAAAACAGATCTTGTTCTATCGTTGATCAGAGATTTCTATATGAAAAATACGAATCGGAGTTTGAAGAAGAGATCAGAAGGGGATTCTTATTTGTACAAATGGTACTTCGAACTTGGAACGAGCATGAAGAAATTAACGATACTTCTTTATCTTTTGAGTTGTTCTGCCGGATCGGTCGCTCAAGATCTTTGGTCTTCACCCGGACCTGATGAAAAAAATCGGATCACTTCTTATAGATTCGTTGAGAATGATTCTGATCTAGTTCATGGCCTATTAGAAGTAGAAGGCGCTCTGGTGGGACCCTCACGGACAGAAAAAGATTGCAGTCAGTTTGATAATAATCGAGTGACATTACTTCTTCGGTCCGAACAGTTAGATATGATGCAAAACAGATCTTGTTCTATCGTTGATCAGAGATTTCTATATGA
>PYDT01000173.1:186971-204803 GCA_004837865.1 Musa balbisiana
TCAGAAATTTGGGATAGCATTATATTTGCTCAAGCAATAAGAGGTTTGATGCTGATAACCCAATCTTTTTTTAGAAAAAACATTGTATTGCCTTCATTGATAATAGCTAAAAATATTGGACGTATGTTATTATTCCAATTCCCCGAGTGGTATGAGGATTTGAAGGAATGGAATAGAGAAATACATGTTAAATGCACCTATAATGGTGTTCCATTATCAGAAACAGAATTTCCCAAAGATTGGTTAACAGATGGTATTCAGATAAAGATTTTATTTCCTTTTCGTTTAAAACCTTGGCGAAGATCTAAAATACGATCTCATCATGGAGATCCAATGAAAAAAAAAGGAAAAAAAGAAAATTTTAGTTTTTTAACAGTTTGGGGAATGGAAACGGAACTCCCTTTTGGTTCTCCCCGAAACCAACCTTCTTTTTTTGAACCCATATATAAGGAACTCAAAAAAATAATTAGAAAAGTAAAAAAGAACTCTCTAAAAGTTTCAAAAGAAAAAACAAGATGGGTCATCAAAATAGTTCTAGTTCTAAAACGAGTTCTAAAACGAGTTCTAAAACGAATAGTTCTAGTTCTAAAACGAATAGTTCTAGTTCTAAAACGAACAGTTCTAGTTCTAAAACGAATAATGAAGAAACTTGAAAAAGTGAACCAAATTTCTTTATTTGAATTGAGGAAGGGAAAAGTACATGAACCAAATGAAAATGCAAAAGATTCAAAAAAAAATAATCAGATTATTCACGAATCGACCATTCAAATTCGATCTATGAATTGGACAAATTATTTACTCATAGAAAAAAAAATGAAAGATCTTGCTGATAAGACAATCACAATAAGGAATCAAATAGAAGGAATCACAAAAGACAAGAAGAAAATAGTTCCAGCCTATCATGATAAAAGACCGGAATTACAAAAACATATTTGGCAGATACTTCAAAGAAAAAATACCCGATTAATACGCAAATCACATTATTTTATGAAATCTTTCATTGAAAAAATATACATAGATATCTTGCAATGTATGGTTACCATTTCTAAGGTTAATGCACAACCTTTTAAAAAAACAATTATCAATGAATCCATTTACAACGATGAAAGAAATCAAGAAGGAATTGATGAAACAGATCAAGATACAATGAACTTTATTTCGACTATAAAAAAGTCCTTTTCTAATCCTAATATTAGAAATGATTTAAACACTTATCACGACTTATCTTCCTTGTCCCAAGCATATGTATTTTACAAATTGTCACAAACCCAATTATTTAACAACCATCACCTGAGATCTGTACTTCAATATCACGATCACGGGACCTATCCTTTTATTAAAGACAAGATAAAGTATTATTGTATGACACGAGGAATATTTGATTCCAAATCAAGGCATAAGAAAATTAATAAGTCTGGAATGAATAAATGGAAAAACTGGTTAAAGGGTCATTATCAATATAATTTTTCTCGGAGCAAATGGTCTCGATTAGTACCGAAAAAATGGCGAAATAGAGTCAATCAACGTTGTACTATTCAAAATAAAGAATCAATGAAATTGTATTCATATAAAAAAGAAAAAGACCGATTAATTCATTACATGAATGAAAATTTTTATGCAGTGGATTTATCGACGAGTCGAAAAGAAAAATTAAAAAAACACTACAGATATGATCTTTTATCACATGAATATATAAATTATGGGGATAGTAAGGACTCATACACACTGAAACCCGAATCGTTTTATGTATTGCTAAATATGACTATTGATGGTTACCTAAAAAAAGGATATTTTATTGATACCCATAAAAATCTGGATAGAAAATATTTGGATTATAGAATTCTTCATTTTTGCCTTAGAAACAATAGTGATATTGAGAACAATAGTGATATTGAGAACAATAGTGATATTGAGAACAATAGTGATATTGAGGACTGGACCGATATGTATATCGGTACCGAAATTTATAAAAATACTAAGACTAAGACTCATCAAAAAAAATTTTTTGATTGGATGGGAATGAATCGAAATTATTCTACCATATCAAATCTAGAACCTTGGTTCTTCCCAGAATTTGTGTTACCTTTTGATGCATATAAGATTAAACCGTGGATCATACCAATCAAATTACTTCTTTCTAATATTTATTATGAAAATGATATTAGTCAAAATCAAAATGAAAATGATATTAGTCAAAATCAAAATGAAAAAAATATTAGTCAAAATCAAAATCAAAAAAATATTAGTCAAAATCAAAATCAAAAAAATATTAGTCAAAATCAAAATCAAAAAAATATTAGTCAAAATCAAAAAAATATTAGTCAAAATCAAAATCAAAAAAATATTAGTCAAAATCAAAAAAATATTAGTCAAAATCAAAATCAAAAAAATATTAGTCAAAATCAAAAAAATATTAGTCAAAATCAAAATCAAAAAAATATTAGTCAAAATCAAAAAAATATTAGTCAAAATCAAAATGAAAAAAATATTAGTCAAAATCAAAATGAAAAAAATATTAGTCAAAATCAAAACATCAAAGATTCCGTTAAAATAGAATTTCAAAATTCCAACCAAGAAAAAGAGGGTCAATCAAATCTTGTATCAGATCCACAAAAACAAAACCAAAAGGAATATCCTGAAGAGGATTGCACGAGATCAAACATTAAAAAAGGTAAAAAAAAAAAAAAAATCCAAGAAAAATAAGGAAGGAGAACTAGATTTGTTCCTGAAAAAATTTTTTATTTTTCAATTAAGATGGGATGACCCCTTGAATCAAAAAATTTTTAATAATGTTAGGATATATTGTCTCCTACTTAGATTGATAAATCCAAGGGAAATTACTATATCCTCGATTCAAAGAGGAGAGATACATCTGGATGTAATGCTGATTCAGAAAGATAAAGCTCTTACAGAATTAATAAAAAGGGGAATATTAATTATCGAACCAATTCGTCTATCTTTAAGAAGGGATGGAAAATTCATTATATATCAAACCATAAGTATTTCATTGGTCGATAAGAGTAAACACCAAATTAATAGAAAATACATAAAGAAAAGATATGTTGATAAGAAGAATTTTAAAAAATCCACTGGACGACATGGCAATATATTTGTGAATGGGGATCAAGATCATTATAATTTCTTTGTTCCTGAAAATATTCTATCTCCTAGACGTCGTAGAGAATTGAGAATTCTAATTTGTTTCAACTCTCATAATCGGGATATTGTGAATAGAAATCCAGTATTTTGCAACGAAAACAACATAAGAAACTCTGAACAATTTTTGAATGAGGACAAACGTCTTAATACGGATTTAAATAAATTAATTAAATGCAAATTGTTTCTTTGGCCCAATTACCGATTAGAAGATTTAGCTTGTATGAATCGCTATTGGTTTGATACCAATAATGGTAGTCGTTTCAGTATGTCAAGGATACGTATGTATCCACGATTCAGAATTATTTAATAGTATATTTCCTATATATCACATGCCGTTTTCAGTAAATAAAAACCGAAAGATGTACGCATATGGTGTGTTACGTTCTGGTACATGATACGTATTTACTTGTGTATCAATTCAATTGAATCTAGAAAGAAATCTACAGAATCTTTTTAGGTGCAAAGAAATCATTCTCTTTCGTAAATGCAGAAATATATTATCCTTTTCTAAATATATTATCCTTTTCTTTTCTATCTAAATCAAATGGAAAATTTGATTTAGATAGAAACGGATAAATCTAAATTTTTGCGTGTACTAGATTCAAAAAAATTGACATAATATAATAATTATTATTTTATTTTTCCTGATCGGTAAAATCCATGGCATGGAAAAGAAAGAAAAGAAAAAGATAAAAAAAGTTTTATGGTCAAAAATTCATTCATTTCACTTCTTCCACAAGAAGAAAAAGAAGAAAACAGGGGTTCTGTTGAATTTCAAGTATTAAGTTTCACCAATAAGATACGAAGACTTACTTCACATTTGGAATTGCACAAAAGAGATTTTTTATCACAAAGAGGTCTACAAAAAATTCTGAGAAAACGTCAACGTCTGCTGGCTTATTTGTCAAAGAAAAATAGAGCGCGTTATAAGAAATTAATTGACCAGTTGGATATTCGGGAGCCAAAAAATCGTTAATTAAATCGTTTGAATTAGTATAGTAGTTATTAGATTTTTTATTTTGATGAACCTCCTACTTTTTTGAGGAATTCATGAAATAATGAATTAAGGAAGAAAAGATATGACTGTACCGGCTACAAAAAAAGATTTCATGATAGTTAATATGGGTCCTCACCACCCATCAATGCATGGTGTTCTTCGACTGATCGTTACTCTCGATGGTGAAGATGTTATTGACTGTGAACCCATATTGGGCTATTTACACAGAGGGATGGAAAAAATAGCGGAAAACCGAACAATTATACAATATCTGCCTTATGTAACACGTTGGGATTATTTAGCTACTATGTTCACAGAGGCAATAACGGTAAATGCACCAGAACAACTGGAAAATGTTCAAGTACCTAAAAGGGCTAGCTATATCAGAGTAATTATGCTGGAGCTGAGCCGTATAGCTTCTCATTTGTTATGGCTTGGGCCTTTTATGGCGGATATCGGCGCGCAGACTCCCTTTTTCTATATTTTCAGAGAGAGAGAATTGATATATGATTTATTCGAAGCCGCCACAGGTATGCGAATGATGCATAATTATTTCCGCATCGGAGGAGTAGCTGCCGATCTACCTTATGGCTGGATAGATAAATGTTTGGATTTTTGCGATTATTTTTTAACAGGAATTGTTGAATATCAAAAACTCATTACGCGAAATCCCATTTTTTTGGAGCGAGTCGAAGGAGTGGGCATTATTGGTGTAGAGGAAGCAATAAATTGGGGTTTATCAGGACCGATGTTACGAGCTTCTGGAACACAATGGGATCTTCGTAAAATTGATAATTATGAGTGTTACAATGAATTCGATTGGGAAGTCCAATGGCAAAAAGAAGGAGATTCGTTAGCTCGTTATTTAGTACGAATCGGTGAAATGAGGGAATCTATAAAAATAATTCAACAGGCTCTAGAAGGAATTCCTGGAGGACCCTATGAGAATTTAGAAGTCCGACGCTTTGATAGAGCAAAAAATTCCGAATGGAATGATTTTGAATATAGATTTATTAGTAAAAAACCTTCACCCAATTTTGAATTGTCGAAACAAGAACTTTACGTGAGAGTAGAAGCCCCAAAGGGGAATTAGGAATTTATTTGATAGGAGATAATAGTGTTTTCCCTTGGAGATGGAAAATTCGTCCACCCGGCTTCATAAATTTGCAAATTCTTCCTCAGCTAGTTAAAAGAATGAAATTGGCTGATATCATGACCGATACTAGGTAGTATAGATATCATTATGGGAGAGGTTGATCGTTGAAATGATAATTGATACGACAGAAGTACAAACTATCAATTCTTTTTCTATATCGGAATCCTTAAAAGAAGTATATGGACTCATATGGATCTTTGTACCCATTTTGACCCTTATATTGGGAATTACAATAGGGGTACTAGTAATTGTGTGGTTAGAAAGAGAAATATCTGCAGCGATACAACAACGTATTGGGCCTGAATATGCCGGCCCCTTGGGAATTCTTCAAGCTCTAGCAGATGGACTAAACTACTTTTAAAGAAGACCTTCTCCATCTAGAGGAGATGTTCGTTTGTTAGTATTGGACGTCTATAGTGGTCATATCAATTCTACTAAGTTATTTAGTAATTCCTTTTGGGTATCGCCTCATTTTAGCCGATCTCAGTAGGTGTTTTGTATGGGTCGCCATTTCAAGTATTGCTCCTAGTGGGCTTCTTATGTCAGGATACGGATCGAATAATAAATATTCCTTTCAGGTGGTCTACGAGCTGCTGCTCAATCTATTAGTTATGAATACCATTAACTCTATGTGGTTATCAATATCTCTACGTGTGATTCGTTGAACATGAACTTTATACTTCTTTCCTAGAAGTAAAGGAAAGAAGTTGAATGTAATGTATTGAATAGGTATTTTATTTTTTATTCATCATTCGGGTCAATGAGTTAAACCAGATAGTTATATGAGTGAAACAAAACAACTTAGAAGTTTGCAGTAAGAGATAAAATCTCATTTCATATGTACAAGAATAAGTTGAAGTAAACATAAGCAGTGTAAACTGTTTACCCCAAGATTAAGATTCTTTCATTAGTCATCATATCTTGAAAGCGGGTGTAAAAGATCAACTGTATGGAGTTTTCATTACTGGTCTTGTATTTATTACCATGCCGTAGATCAATCAAAAATCAGTGGACGGTTAGGAACACCAAAGTGCACAAGGATTAGTAATAGAGATAATGTAAGGTATAAAAAAAAGAGATATTTCTACATAAAAAAAAAAAAAAAATTATAAAAAAAATAAAAAATGAATAACGATATTGATGCATAAAATAAATAAAAGAATAGATAAGAAGAGATTCGTCCACCTCCCATAGATTTGATTCCTTCCCCTATAAAAAAACTTGCAATGCCAACCCATTTGTAATTCCATCAATTATATATCTAGCAAAAAACTGAGTTAGTTCGGTTAATCCCCTTATACCCATGGTAAAAACCCTAGTATAAAAAATGTCTAGGTAACCACGATTATATGACCAATTGTATATCCCATTTTTGATTTGGTCCAAGATAATTCTTTTAGGACCACCTTTTACAAATGAATTGATAAAGTTCAAATTCCGTAAAAATGAATAAGCAGACCCATATAAGATATATGCTATGATAGTCCCGGAAATAGCTATACTTACTGAAAAAATTGCATTTGTAAAAAATTCATACCAGTCCACAGAATTACTCGAATTTGGATGGAAAAGGTTGTGAGTGGAGTTAACCATTTGGATAATATATCCAAATCTATTACTCCTTGATCAAAATGAATTCCTATTGATCCAACAAACAAAGTAAATAATACCAATATAAGCAGAGGAAATAGCATAGTATTGTCCACTTCGCGAGGGTACATGTAAGTGTACTTTTTTTTCGAAAGAAGTATTAAAGTATCGTATGCATTTTTTTAGATTATTATCAAATTTATACTATCCTTTGAAAAAAGAAGACCTTATTATTCATTGTTGATAAAGGTAAATTTCTATTGACTGCTTGGGGTACCTCCTTTCCCCATAGAGATATTGAATAGGACGAACTATTTTTTGTGCTACTGTAATCTTGAAATGAACGCGCAAATGTCCATCAAAGGTAAGTAAATACACCCGAAACATATAAAATGCAGTCAATCCTGCTGTGAAACAAGCTATTATTGCGAAAATTGGTGAATACAACCAACTATCATTAAGAATTTCATCTTTGGACCAAAAACAAGCAAGAGGTGGAATACCGCAAATAGAAGGTGTACCTAATAAAAAAGTAGTTCTTGTAATTGGAACATATCTTCTTAAACCACCCATAAGAGCCATATTCTGACTTTTTTCTGGCGAATATCCGCCAATAGGTTCCATTGAATGAATAATAGATCCGGATCCCAAAAACAATAAAGCTTTAGAATAGGCATGAGTGATCAAATGGAATAAAGCAGCTCGATAAGAACCTATACCTAGAGCTAACATAATATAACCCAATTGAGACATTGTAGAATAGGCTAAACTTCTTTTTATATCTCTTTGAGCAAGAGCCAAAGTAGCTCCTAGTAGTACTGTTATTACACCTATTAAAGAATATGAAATTCATTACTAAGGTATAGCTATGAAAATAGGAAGAAGTCGAGCTACAAGAAAAATTCCTAGCTGCTACCATAGTAGCAGCGTGTATAAGAGCCGAGATGGGAGTGGGTCCTTCCATGGCATCGGGTACCATACGTGAAGGGGGAATTGTGCGGATTTAGCAACTGCACCAATGAATAATAAAGAGGCACACAAAGTAGCAAATAAAGAACTGACCCCATTATTATGGATCAAGTTATTAGTTATTTCGAACAAATCCCGAAATTCTAAACTACCTGTTATCCAATAAAAACCTAAAATTCCTAATAATAAACCAAAATCCCCTACACGATTAGTTACAAAAGCTTTTTGACAAGCACTTGCTGCAGTCGGTCGTGTGAACCAAAATCCTATTAATAAATAGGAACACATCCCCACCAGTTCCCAAAAAAATATAAATTGTATCAAATTGGAACTGGGTAACTAATCCCAACATGGAAGCATTGAAAAAACTCATATAAGCAAAAAAAATCTCAGATATCCTTGATCGTGAGACATATAATTGTCACTATAAATAAGAACCAAGATTCCAACAGTAGTAATTAGTATTGACAGAATAGAACTAAGTGGGTCGATCAAAATATCCGAACTCTAAAGGAAATCATTATTGATGGTCCAAGACCATAGATATTGATAGATGGAACTTCCATGTATTTGTTGAATAGATAATTGGCTGAAAACCCCATAACTATACTTAACAGTAAACCTAGTAAAGCCCATATACACGAATATTTTTGTTGCTGTCGGAATCAGTAGAATCCAAATCCTATTGGACACAGTAACGGAAGTGGAAGACAAAGAAAGGTATTATCCATGCATATTGATCTGTATGTTCCATAAAGAAAAAAACAAAATGAAATCGTTAATCATTCTACTATTCTAGTCTAGTCTAGTTTAGACTATTCTATTCTGGGAATTTTATAGCCAGATTATAAGTATAATAAGGAAAAATAGTATAATAGAAAAAAAGATTTATCAAAAAGGAGTACTTGCTTCTAATATAGATACTATGATCCATATTTAATTTAAATAAAAAGGACTGTTAATCCGATGTGTTCATTTTTTAAGTAATTCCCAACTCCCCTGAACTCCTTCTGAAACTGATATTGGATTCCAATACAATAAGGAAAACTTATGTTTTGATTGGATTCCAATACAATAAGGAAAACTTATGTTTTGATTGGATTCCAATACAATAAGGAAAACTTATGTTCATCGGAAGACTACGCCTTACTTCGGTATAGAACTGAAATAAGATGACTGAGGGATCTTTATGGTAAGAAATATCTTGTTTAAAAGATAACTACTAGTTTGAATTGTAATTTGAATGACAAACATAGCCCTCTGCGCTTAATCAATTATAGAAAAACTCTTTTTCCAAAAAAAAGTCATCTTTCGTATAATTGGATTTTTATCTCCTAGTGTTTGTTGTATATGTGATATGTGATGCATACATAGCGTAATAATACATATATATCTGTTGTGTTGGTTTTAATATATATGTTTAATAATATGTTTAATTAAAAGATATGTTTTAATAGGTTTTAAATATATGTGAAAAATGCTTTTAAAAAAACTATTAACCAGGGAATTAAGTATAGATAATGACCAAAAGGAACAATCCATTTTGAACAAAACAATACATGTCTTTAATACAACGATTTAAAAATGGTAAACCTTTTGAATGGCAAGTCCCCAAAAAAGCGACGTTCTATGTCAAAAAAACGTATTCGTAAAAATATTTGGAAAAAAAAAGGATTTTTAGAGCAGTAAAGGCTTGGCCTAGCTAATCGGTTTCCACCGGGCGTTCAAAAGTTTTTTTGTGCAACAACAATAATAAAGTCTTGGAATAATCGAATTGACAACCGAAGAACCTTCGAATTTTTAAGCTGAACGTTCACATTAATAATGTATAAAAAATATTCCATATCAAATGATTTAGAACTAGCTGTTGTAGTATGTAGATGGGGTAGTAGAATAACGGTATGTATATCGAATTCTGAATATTTTTTTCTATCTACTTCACAATAGAAAAATATTTTTCTATGTGAAAAGTTTTAGAGTATGATTCTCTTTTTGATAGAAATGAAAATTATTTTGTTTCTATAGCCTAACAAAAACCAAATTGTTGGTAAATCTTACCATTATATATATAATGAAGAGTATTAAACTCTAATGGGTTACTAAGGATGGATACTAAGGTGTCGAAATCGTAGAAAATTTCAAATTCTTTGGATTTTAGTGATGAATTGTTATAACATATGAAATTTGACTCCGGGTTATTAATTTTTCTTCATTGAAAAAAAATTCTTTCATTTGTTGAATCTAGAAATAAAACGGGATAAATAAAAAAACCGAATTCAAAAAAATAGAAAAGGAGAAAAAGAAACAATTCTGAGTTTCTATACCTCAAACCGCGCCCGACAACAAAATATGGAGTTCTAACTGTTTGGAAGAACTTGTTTATAGTCCGCGAAAAGGTTAGTATTAAACGAAACTGACAATGATCCAACTAAAGATATTTTTTTTTGAATATAGATTCAAATAGGATTGATAGAGATTAAAATAGATTAAATGAATCTGATTTATCGATTCTAATGTTTACAAACTATATTGAATCCTTGATTCCGACGATGCAACGTGAAGTGACTATTATGTTTTCAAGTAAGCCGCCATGGTGAATTGGTAGACACGCTGCTCTTAGGAAGGAAGTGCTAGAGCATCTAGGTTCGAGTCCGCGTGGCGGCATCCTATAAATCCTAGACAATAAATACTCTAAAAGAGACACAACGGAATCCTATAATGTATTCCACTTCTCGCGATTCAATCTCTAAGGGAAACCACGTTAGGATATTACAATTAGAACAATATTTAACTCATATCTCTTTTTCGATAATTTCAATTGTGATTACGATTCATTTAATGATCTTATTAGTCAGCGAAATGTTAGGATTGCGGGATTCATGGAAAAAAGGGAGGATAGCACTTTTTCTCTATAAAGGATTATTAGTTTCTCGTTGGGTTAGTCAGGACATTTTCCATAAGTAATTATACGAGTCATAATCTTCCTTTCGTGTAGTTTATCCATTATCAATAGGATTTCCAAGATGTGGGAACCTAAATTATTTTTTTGTAAGCACAATAAGCCGCACCAAGTTACCATTTTTACACAAGGCTTTGCCACGTGGGTTTTTTAACTGAAAGCATCAATCCGCAAGATTAGTACCTGCTCTACAATCTCAGTGGTTAATGATGCAGTAAGTATGATGTTATCAAGCTATGCAGCTCTTTTATGCGGATATTAGGATCAGTCGCTCTTCTAGTAATTACATCAGAAAAAAAACAGCGAATTTTTGGAAAGGTAAAATTCGTAATTAAGCCATTGTTCTTTGGGGAGATTCAATTATTTGAATTGAAAAAAGAAGTGTTTTTAAAAACATTCTTTTCTTTCATTCGAAATTATTAAAATATCAATGACTCAACGTTGGGGATTATTGGAGTTATAGTGTCATTAGTTAGGATTTACATTTAACCATAGGCATTCTTTGTGGAGCAGTATGGGCTAATGGAGGCATGGGATCGTATGGAATTGGGGACCCAAAGAAAATTGGGCTTTATTGACTTGGACAATATTCGCGATTATTTACCATACTAGAAACTAGAATACATATTAGAAGTAGAACACAATCAAGTTGAAAAAGTACGAATTCGGCACTTGTGGCTTCTATAGGATTTCTTATAATTGGCTATGTTATTTTGGAATCAATTTCTATTAGAAGATGGTTAAATAGGTATGGTTCATTCACTTAACTCTATTTGAATGAAACTACACAGAAAAATAATTGAATAAAACATAAAGAATACATAAGAACATCATACCATATATTATATATAAAGGCTTCTTGTTGTTCGAGGTTGTGAGAACGTTTGAATCTTTCTTATTCAAAACGGTCTCAAAAAACTAAAAAAAAAAGGCAGCTCAGTACAATTCTAATTCACTTTGTTCTTTTGCATTGTACAGCGACGATTTTAAAAATCTCCATCCAAAGACAAAAATCGATTCGTATTATTAATGAAAGACTATCGATGCAAGTATTAGATAGGATAGCTTGCACCCTGTTCAACTGATAGCGATGAGAACGAAAAAAATTTTCGGATAAATACCAATACAGATTACGGGTAGAAAGAGACAGATTGAACCAAATAGTCTCGTGCGTCCAGCAATCGCAAAATTAGAGTTTGGAAATTGAATAGATTGTATACTAGAACATCGACGTAAATAGCTAATAAATAAAAGGAAGTTAATATCATTCCAAGCCATTACAAAAGTAATTAGCATTTGGGCCTTAAAAGGTATTTTGGAAGTAATTATTCCAAAAAAATACTAAAATCCGCAACAAAACACTCATTCTGGCAATGAACGAGAAAGCCATCGCAAAAAACTACTGAACATGGTAAATAGTTTGGCATTGGGAGCGATATCCCCCCCATTTCGTCGAGATAACAAGACGTATCTATCACAACTCGTTCCTGCCAAGAAAAAAAAAAAAAGCGCAGCACAATACATCCATGAGAGAGTATTTGTAAAATGGCACCGTTGAGTCCCAGCGGTTATGAAACCAATTCCTTATAATTGTGAAACCAGGTGAGTACAAGAGAATAGGCTATTCTTTTTTTTAAATCCCGTTGACCGAGAGAGTTGAAGCTGCAAGTTATTGAATCGTTCCACTATTACCAACCAGGAGAAAACTATAGAATAGCGTGGGGTACTAATTAAATGTGATCCGAATAAGCCATATGCGCCAAATTTTTAATAAGATTCAGCTAGAAGCATTACATTGTACCGTAATGGCTTTCTCCATGGGTATCTGGTAACCAACGTATGTAGGGTATAATCGGCGATTTGACAGCATAAGCAATAAGGAATCCAAACTATAATATTATTTAATGCCACAGGATATGATGATTAGTTAATTTGAAAAATCTAATGTGGGTTCATTAGGGCCATAAACACATTACCTAGAATCCTTAGTAAGAGAAAAAAGGGAGCCCACGCAGTGTAAAAAATAAACTTTTGTGGCCGCAGTAGAGGAGAGACGTTTCTTCCTCCCCACATGGATAAAAGGAAAGGAAATAAAACAGGAATAATTAATCTAATCACACAGCATGAAAGAAAAAAAGGAAAAGGTCTCGAGAAGAAAATAATCCTATATGACCGCTGTACCATGACTAACATGAGAAATAGAACAATCGCGAAGTTCGAGAGTAAATGGGCCAAGGCCGCTAAGGTAGCTAAAATAGTGTAAATCTGTCAGTAAAAAATAGGTACTATGGAAAGCCCATCGATTCCCAGTTTCCAGGAAAATCAAAAATATCTATCCATTTTAAATCTTCCTACAATTGGGGTTAATGATCGTCAATTGGAAATGATAACAGAAACCAGGTCGTTAGAGGAGCTCCAACGAGTATACATATAGCATCCCATCTAAAATCTTATTTACTTATGAGGAAGAAGAGAAAATGGAAGAACGACGGATATCGGCAAAACACCAAGTATGTAACCAAGGAAAATAACTCGTTATAAAGACAAGATACGTTTTGACCAGGAAAAACCCGTGCTCGGAATAGAATAATATATTTTCTCGGTAGGGGCTTTTGTCGGTAAAGAGGACTCAATGATTCAAGTGGATTTTTTGTTTGTAACGTATCAATAACCTAGGACCATGCTGCGAGTTGTTTCATATGATAAATAAACACGGACACTCAAAAAATCCGTTGGACAGGCGGATTCACATCTTTTACAAACCCACACAGTCCTCGGTTCTGGTGCGGTTGAGCAATTTGCTTAGCTTACATCCGTCACAGTATCATTTTACAATACATCTGGCGGGGAAGGCGTACACATTGGTACACCTATACATGTATCATAATTTTTACTGAATGTGACATTGGATTAAAATTCCAGGTTGAACATAAAAAATTTCCATCTGGTAGAAAATTAGTATTTATATTATAGACACCAGACGAAGCAGTGGTTTATTAAAATTTGAAATACATTAAAATTAAATACATTAAAATTAAAATACATTAAAATTAAATACATTAAAATTAAATACATTAAAATTAAAATACATTAAAATTAAATACATTAAAATTAAATACATTAAAATTAAATACATTAAAATTAAATACATTAAAATTAAATACATTAAAATTAAATACATTAAAATTAAATACATTAAAATTAAATACATTAAAATTAAAATACATTAAAATTAAATACATTAAAATTAAATACATTAAAATTAAATACATTAAAATTAAATACATTAAAATTAAATACATTAAAATTAAATACATTAAAATTAAATACATTAAAATTAAATACATTAAAATTAAATACATTAAAATTAAATACATTAAAATTAAATACATTAAAATTAAAATACATTAAAATTAAATACATTAAAATTAAAATACATTAAAATTAAATACATTAAAATTAAATACATTAAAATTAAATACATTAAAATTAAAATACATTAAAATTAAAATACATTAAAATTTGAAATACATTAAAATTAAATACATTAAAACTAATATAAAAATAAAACAAATTAAAAACGCAATAAAAAATTATAATACCAATAAAATTAAGAATATAATTATTTTCCTTAATGAATATGAAAGTGACAGAATAGAAAAAGAATAGAAAAATATTCAATAATTTTTAGGTCTATGTTTATCATGTTGTGCGGTATTGTCTTGATTATATGATCATTATAACTGATTATTCAATATATGATCATGATAATTATCACTAATATTCAACAAATTCGATTGATTGATACGAGTTGGTTGATTTTCTGTTTCGATGAATCGACGAAACAATAGCTAGCCAATAGCTGCTTCAGCAGCTGCAACAGCTATAATAAAGATTGAGAAATGTTTCCTTTTAATTGGCCGACTTATCAACAATATAAGAAAAATGTACAAGATTAATAGGTAACCGAATTTAGCTATAAGCAAGACACATAAGTGCTCCTAAACAATGTTTCGACTTGTGATCAATCCATAGAGACCGATAGAAATACAAATAAACACTCAAAAAAAGTACATGCTCCGACCATCACTGGACTAAATCCTTATCAATCTCGATTCATTTCAATATGAACAATTCAAGCGATTCGATTTTTTATTTTTTAGAATTCTAATTCTAAAAACTTTTTAATTCTTTTAAAATTCTAAGTTCATTATTGGCGAGCCATAGTAATTGCACCTATCAAGGAAGGAAACTAAAAGAATTATAGAAATTAGTTCAAAGGGAAGATAAAAATCTGTCGATAAATGAATCCCAATTTTGTTGAACGTTACTTATTAGGTCATGTTTATAATATGGTTGATCTTGTTAGTCCAACTAATTCGTTACCAGACGTATCTGTACTAGTAGAATTAGTGAAAAAAGAATACTTGTACAAACCAGTGAAGTGACTCCATCTCCATGGTCCAAAAATACGAATCATTGGAATATTTGAACCAGTCATGAAATTACGCAAATATGATTAAGACATTTTACAGGCTCCCACTAAATAAGTAGCTGTGCGGCAGCTACAAAAAAAGATGTCGATGGATATGTAGAATAAGGATATACAAAACAAGAACCAATCCCAACGAAAAAGCAGAATAAATAGGATTGGTAAGTAATAATACCCACAGACCCCCTAGTATAAGAAACTGACCCCAGAAATGCTACTACACGGAATATCATGTATTGGTCCAGGTAAATCCATTATGTATAATATGTAAAAAAAAATATAAGTCAAATCGACCTTTACGTAAATGGTCCAGGAAAGAAAAGGGTTACCATTTTTTATTGTATCTGATAATGTTCCTATTTATTGTATATGATATGTTCCTAATTGAATTAATCTTAATATGGATTAATTTTATCTAATTTTTATTGGATATTAATCATTTTATATATAGATTATTATAGATATTAATTTATATATAGATATTAATTTATATATAGATATTAATTTATATATAGATATAATATTTTATTGGGCCAATCCTACTTACTTTTTATCCAAAAGAAAAGAATAAAAAAAAAGTAGTTGAAATTGTATATTTCGAAATTCCCGTGAGAAATATATTATCAGTTTAAATCAAAGAGTGGTTCTCACCAATATATAGTTACTAATTATTATTTGTAGTTACTGACCAACCAAATAAAAAAAGTTTGATCTTTTATATCAAAAAAAAATCTTAGTAATCGGTAATCGTTCTTGAATCAAAGGGTTTATCTTTATCTATTTTGATTTGAGTCGAATTCATAAACTGTTTGAATTGTGTAATCTCCAATTATGACATTGGTAACCGACTCAAAGCAATTTGATATAATTCAATTCGGACGATTCTAAGTAGGAAAGCTCGATATATCAGTCAATGAATAAACAGTTTGTGGGACAATACTCGACACAGTACCACAAAAATATACAGACCCCGAAATCATCCTATATAAGCACTTGTTTTTTTTCATCTCTCTTTCCAGCTCCAATCAAAAATCAGGTAGATCATTGGCATACACGGAACACATCTTTCGCAAGCAATACAGTATCAAAAATTCAAGTTGAATGCGACCACGAAAACGGCTCTGATGTAATTGATTTCTCATAAGGATATTGAATAGTTACAGGTAAAACGGTTTGTGTGGGATAGTAATTATGAAACTTTGACCAATATACCTTGCAGCTCGTATTGTTTGGTTGACCATAATTCAGGAACCAGTTACCATGGGAACCTTTGTAGAATCAATAAATAAATTGATGTTTTCTTCTCTTGTTTGAAAGAGGTTATGAATCTAGAATTATCGTTATGTAGTCGTATTTATAGTGAAACAAGTGGGAAGAGGTTGTCAATAATAGATTACCCAGAAATAGGTAAAAGAAATTTCCAGCCAAGATGTAATAGGCTGGGTCAATTCTCATCATATGGTAAAGTCCATCTTGTGTGATAGAAATGAACAGAAACAAAGAAGCTTTAACTAATGTAATAAAGATACCAATTGTCATTCCAAAGACTCCAGCTATTTTTTTTATTCCGAAAAGCTCAGGACTGGATATGTACGGAATAGATAAAATTCCACCCACCTAAGTAAAAGAACCGTACGAATAAAGAGAAGCTAATAGATTTAGGAAGAAGCAAGATAAAATAAACCAAATTCTGATACCGAATATTCGGTTTGATAACCTGCTACTATTCCTCCTCCGCTTCTGGTAAATCAAAGGGCAATCTCTCACATGCAGATAGAGAAGACATTATGAAAACTATAAATCCGATGGGCTGACGCCATAGATTCCACCCCCAAAAGCCATATTTGGACTGTGATTCAAACTCTATCAACTGCTACTTGACTGTTAGATAAATTATAGTCGATAATAACATTAATGTTCATCGCTAGTCCAAACAACCGTACATGAGACCTCAGCTTCATACGGCTCTCTATGGCCACAACATAAATGTAAGGACCGGTTCGCATTATCACCCTTTCTTTTGGTAACTAGATAAAGATAATCAGAGAGTCCCAAAAATTAAACCCAATGGAATTCCGGTTGCTAGATAAAAAAAAAGTGCTTCGAGAATAATCTCATCCCTATGATAATAAAAAATGTATTTTTCTGTGTTCGGTTAATAACTCAGCACTTCAATAAATACGCGTTATATCAATAAAATCGAAAGAATTTAAAAAGATTAGAATTGGTCCATTAATTGTGATAAAAAATTCCCACCCATATGGATGGGAAAAAGAATAAATAAAAAAATATCTTTTTAGTCATTCGATTATTACATTCGATTATTTACATGCCATTTCTTGGTGTTCCTGTTATTCTATCTCAGAAGGGGTACTTGAAAAAATACAAAAAAAAAAGAATAAGGGATTAATTCGTTCTGGATGGTTCATTTATTTAATCAGGGAATAGGCGCATATCTAGATCGGAATCGTAGGGAAAGTACTGCGTGATCATCTATACCAACTGAAAGT
>PYDT01001945.1:0-43073 GCA_004837865.1 Musa balbisiana
CGTAAATATACTCCTGAAAAGAGTGGATATAGAAAGTATTGTTGGCCCGAGATGCTATCTTTTTTCTAACTTTCCTTGTAATCTTCCATTTACCATTTCCACTTGAAGCAGGGGTAAGCATTTTCATGGTTATCAATGATACATAGTGCAATATGGGCAAAACAGGGTATTTTGTATTCTATTATGTATATAGTACAATAGTATAAAAAGATATACCCCGAAAAGAAACATGTAGTCCAATCAATAGATCTTTTTATTCTCTTTTTTCTATCGAAATTGTTTATCTTTCGTTTTTATTCTGCGTTTATAATTACAAGAGGATAAAAACCCTTTAAATTTTTTGGCAACCGATCGCCTCTTTTTTGACTTTGGAATTTATTCTCTTTATCAGTATACCTGTTTCTTCTAACACCTTCCTTTGCTAATCCATATAAAGAATGAGTAGATTCATTAAAAAAAAAAAAAAGGAAAAGATCAATGGTCCACCCACATGAGACTCACCCTTGTCCCGTAATCAGGGCACTAATCCCTATTTTTAAACGTCTAATTAGACGGTTAATTCGTCAAAATTTCAAATTAAGACCAAAGCTCGTTGCTTTTTGTTTTACCAGAATTGGAACCATCGGCCTCTATCCATTATTCACTAGACCACCTTAATGTGAATTTGTTTGTCCTGGGGTCCCTTCCCTTGCCTAAAATTTTTTTATTTTTGTAGCGACTCAGTAGATACCTACATAAAAGTTCCACTTTCCATTTTAATTTGTAATTTTTTAATAAAATCGAACTTTATTTTTATTTTTATTACGACAATGCTACTTGTTCCATTCATTACCTTGAGATCATACCGTGGTCTTATAGACTTCTACAATAGTCTGGAACGATGTTGTTTGCTTTCTTCAATCCAACTGTGTAAAGATCATAGTCGCACTTAAAAGCCTATACTCTACCGTTGAGTTTAGCAACCCCAATAAATAAAATAATAGTAATAGTAGAATACTAGTCAAAATGAAAAATACATTAATTGCTGCACTGCACTCACCCCATCAAACATTGAACTAATAATAAATAAAAAAATATTTTATGATCAATTATACCAATAAATAAAAAATGTAAAACTAAATAAAACATGTACGATCATATTTAAAAACACCAGATTCCTAAAGAGATCTCCAATTTTTACAGACCCACCATTTTTTTAATCAATTTTTTTATTTTTGTTAAGTGAAATTCCAAATCGTCTTATAGACAGTAAACCCAACAATGCAAACCCATTATTTGAGTAAAAGTGAAGTGAAAACCCAATATGGGGTCTGGATAAAGATATTTATTTATCTATATCAATTATATTTTGTTCGATACACCATTGTCAATATGAATGCAATGTTGAGGAAACAAATATCAAATAAGTAAATCACATAAGGATGTGTTTTGGTTGGCACAACATAAATAAAAATTTTGATGGCACAAAAAGGAAAATATAAAGAAAAATCTCGGGTTTATTCTCAATAAGTGGTACAATAAGCAGATTAATCCCTTGTTTTGTGGTGGGATTCTATCACAGCAAAAAAGTAAATTTAAGTATGACTGAGTCAAGAAAAGAACTTTTAGGTAAAAAATGTAAGTAAAAAATTATAGCAAGATAGTTTTATATTATCATTCCCCTCTCCCCCTTTTTATTAATTTTTGTTTGTTTTTTTCTTTTAATTAACTCGAAGTTTTTTCTTTAAAAAATAATCTGCTTACGTAAATATCATAAACAGTTCCTGTAGGTTGAGCGCCCTTTTCAAGGAATATGAAGGAGCGGAAGTTAAAATAGTTTGATTCTTTATCGGATAATAAAAACCCCCTTTTCGAAAATCCTTCCTTCTCTTCGGGATCGCACTCAATTGCAACGATTCGATAGATGGCTCATTGGGATAGATGTACAAAACAATCCCCCCCCATAAACTATGGAGGTTTTCTCCTCAACGGCTCGAGCTCGAGAAAAAATTAATTTTACTTTCGGTATATCTTTCCTGTATATTAATATCAAATAAGTAAACACAAAATAAGGACTCAAATCATAGTCTAATTCATTATTATATTTTGTTCCTTCCTAAACAAAAAAAAAAAGAATTTCATTCGTAACGCTACTCAAGTTGGGTATTCTGACAGAATTCGAAGGGTAATCCTAGACATTTTATTGAGCCGTCTCTAACCTCTTTTGTTGTCTCACTATCCTCGAATCTATTTTTATTCCGTTCGTGATCCATCTTGAGACAATGAAAATAGTGTTTCCTTGTTTCGGATCCTTTAATTTTGCCTTTGTAAAATCATGGGTTTTACATTACTTCGGTGATCTTTACCTCTTTCAAAAGGGCAAGCAACTACCTTTTGGGGGGCTTTTTTTTATTTCTTTCTATAGAAATAGAATACCTATAGAATAGAATACGAAGATGTGATTCCTCTGTGATAACACTTTTTTTTGATCGAATAGTTTTAATCAATTCCGATTATTTTATATTTTAAGGAGATACTTACAAAGTTGGTCTAACTTATTGATTGTATTTGCACTAACCCTAGAGTCTTCCCCTTGCTAAATATCACTCCTATTCCGGCTCGAGCTCCATCATGTACTATCACATAAGAAAACTTAGATTCCTAATGGCAAACAAACTATGTCGATCCAAGAGCATCGTCATTTCTATATGAAAAATGGGTGGATGTAAACATCAAGTGGATCATGTCCTGCAAGTCGCACGTGCTTTCTACCACATCGTTTCAACTAAGTTTTACCATACATTCCTCTAATTAGAATTCATTTTAATTTCAACCTCAATGGAATTGTTTTATTAATCATGAATAGTCATTGGCTCGATGGGACACGGGAACTAGATATGTCTATCTTTATACTATGGATAATAAGTATTGGTATTTCTCCGGAGCAAGCTCAGCAGGGATCCAATTTTCTTTACTCTCGATATTCTATCAGATTAATGAACGTATTTCTAAGAAAGATGCTTGTTGCTTAAGACTTTTACGGTTACTCCTCCAAAGATTTGTTGCGGGACGATCAATCATGACAATGCAGAATCTATTTTTCTAGAACAAAAAAACTATAAACCGTCAATCCTTTAATTTATATTTTCCAATCCCGGAAAAAAATCAATTATTAGTCAATAAACTGTTCCAATGACCAAAACAAAAAGGGAAAGGTCGAAGTTTCTAGATACTATTGATTTATCATTTTCTTCGAGTACCAACCAAGGAGTTCATAAAAAATGTTTAAAAATCTCCGACTTCAGCACTCATGCTGAACCACTATGTTACTTCCTAGTCATGACTACACTGGATCTCTAATTCAATACCCAGTCGACGCAATCACAATGAGTCTAAAAATGTTTTAGCAATATTGCATTCCCCTAAGGAGACATAACTTTTACCATGGTTCAATTGCATGAGCAATTGGTTTTCTTCTTTTAACTCAAATAATAAATGGATTCCAGAATCATTCTAAGAATCCAGTCAAAATTCAGAACAAAAGAAAAGGTTGTTCCTTTAGATTTTTCCGTTTTATGTGGGGATCCATGTGATACCATCTTTTGTTTCGATGGAAAACGTCTGGGAGGAAGGCTCGAACCTCCGACAACGGGACCAAAACCCCTGGCCCTTAACCGCTTGACCACGCCCCTTTTTTCCTGTTTGGCAACAGTCCAGACTATTATTAGTATTAGTTGATTCGTCACTCACCCCACCCCCCCCCCCCCCACCAAAAAAAAAATACATAATACATAATAAAACATATTGCTATTTTGTTTGTTGCTAGAATTCAACACATTTAGATTATATGAATCACAAATTAATTTATCATTAATAGAATTCATTAAGAGAATGTAATAAAGTAAATTCCTTGTATTCTCATTTGAGAATGGAAGGAAGATTTTTGATTTGGGAGCGTTCAAAAAAAAAAAGAAGATTTGTTGACTTGCCTTTTTCATTTTCCAATTATAAAAATAACTCAATCAAATAAAATTATCTAATCTACAAGAACGAAATGTTTTTATGTTTAATATCTTTAGCTTATCTGTTCCTGTCCTTAGTTCTGTCCTTTATTCGAATAGTTTTTTTCTTTGCCAAATTGCCTGAAGCTTAGTGCCTTTTCAATCCAATCGTAGATGTTTGCCTGTCATAATAAGAACCTGTCCTCTTTTTTCTCGTTAGCCTTTGTTTGGCAAGCTGCTGTAAGTTTTCGATAAAATCCTTAATACTTTTGCCGAATCTTCATGATTTATTCGACAAAAAACTATAAAAAAATGTAAGATCGGCTAAGTCTTACATTGAATGATAAACCCCGATTCAAAATCAATTCTTGTATATTGAAGCTACCCGCGGAGATGAATTTTTGTCATTTATTTACTCGTTCGGACCTTCGGTAGTACGGAGTTTTATTAGTCTAGGTCCCCTACACTACCTAATTGTCGATATGACAGAAAGTTTTTGTGAGGAAGTAATCAAAATCTTATTACAAAAAATTCGTAAAAGTGGACTTTTCTTTTTCTTTCAAAGCAAAAAACTTAATTTTGGGGGGTAGATGTCAATCAAACAAAATGTATAATGTGATCAAAGAAAAAATAGGTAAGGCGTATTCCCTTTTCTAAAATGATCTTCTCTTGGAGATTGTGGAATGGCCTTACTCTCAAACCTCTTTGTTTACACAGTACGTGATATTCTTTGTTTCTCTCTTCATCTTCGGATTCTTATCTAATGATCCGGGACGTAATCCTGGAGTGAGGAATAAAAAAATTTTGAGTTTTCTTTGTGTTTCCTAGTTTTCTTATTATTGTTCTAGTCCATAATTCACTTACTATAAAACATAAAGGAATCGAAATTCCTCGAAATCGAAGTATCAAGTAATGAGCGGGCGAGAGAGAGGGATTCGAACCTCTCGCTACGAATCTCCGACAACGGAGTAGCAATCCGCCGCTTAGTCCCACTCAGCCATCTCTCCCATTTAATTAAATTGAAATTTCAATCAATTTCAATGAAATTGAAATTAACTATTTCACTGAAATTGAATTAAATAAAAAAAGAAAAAATAAAACAGAAAAATTTTTTTCTTTTAGATATTAATTATTAATTTTAAGAAAGACATTATTAATATTTTTATTAAGACAGATAGTAAACACTTTTTATTTAAAAAGATATTAAAAGATATTAAACATTTTTATTAAGAAAGATATTACATTATAGAAAGATATAAACATTCGAATTATACACATTATCATTAAAATATGAACATTCTATTCAAATTTCTAATATAGGATAGATTTCATTACTAATTAATAAAATAGATTTCATTACAGATGAAATTTAAAACAAATACAAAGTGAATAATTAAAAATTTTAAAATAATTAAAAATTTAAATTAATTAATAAATTCTAATCTAAATTTAAGGTTACAGGAATTGAAATTTTATTTTCAATTACAGTAAAGAAAAACACATTAAGGTTTTTTATGTAATAAAAAAATTTCTTAAATATTATGCTTGTCAATATTATATATTATTTAAATATTATATATTCTTTACTAAAAGTACTTAATAATTAAGTAATTATATAAATATAATTTTAAGTATATTTTAAAGTACTTATATAATTTATTTATATTGTTAATATTTATATTAAGTTAATTTGTTACTATTAAGTTAATTACGTAATTTTTAATTTTAGTTTTTATGTAATTTAATTTAAGTTTCCTTTAAGTAGTTACAGTAAGTCAAGAACGAATTTGATCAAGAATTCATTTAGATAAGATTCGAACAGTACTCCAATCGAAAGGAAAAAACTTACTCTTTACTTTTGTAAGAGTTTATTCTCCCCGGCCTTGTCCTAGTTAAGTACTGTGGCCGTGCACAGTACTCTTTTTTGTCCACTTCAATGATCCCCTTCAGACAGACCGAAGTGCCAGCATCCAGCAAAGGAAAGTATAAGTATAACCTTTATAATACGTTTTTTAATTTATATATTTTCTTTAGACAGCTTTGTGCTCTTCGCCTTTTAATTCCCTGGCTGGCGGGAACTAAATATGTGTCAACGTTATAATTTGAATGCTATCTTGATTGCGTCTCACACTCCCTTGTTCGACAACTAGTCATTCATATACATCATGTATATGTAGCGGGTTAGTTTAGTGGTAAAGTGTGATAGTCGTTTCTATTAACAACTAAAACGTTAAGGGGTCTCCTCGGTTTTTTTGCATACTCCGATCAAAAACTTTATTTGCTTAAAAGGGTTTAATCCTTTACACTCTCACGCATATTGTTGAGGAAGAACATACATCTCACGATTTGTATCCAAGTCCCAATAGAAATCTATTGCGACATTGAATTAAGAAAATTGGATTATTTATATGGCGATCGTGAAACATAATTTTTTTTGAATTGGATCAATTCTTCCAATCGAATGAGTAATGAAATAAAGGATCTATTGATGAAATACCAAGTTTATTTCCAATCGTACTAGATCTTCAATTTTGGTGTTGTAAAAGGGAAATGCAAGCAAACAAGCTAGAAAAGGGTGGTTTTTTTTGGTTTTTGGTTTCCTAGAACCATCGCATATTGTTTCAGCCCGCCCTCGTGGAAACCAAATTCTTTTCCTTTCCTCGGATCCTGCGGAGCGGAAATAGGGAACGAATTACTTACTAACGGATTTTGGTATAATCCCTCTCCTCTAGAGGGATCATCTATTAAGCTGCGTAGTTTTTGGATACCTTCAGACAGAAAGGCTTGCCATAGATGTATGGATCTAATTTTCTCTAGAATACATCAATCTTCCATAAAGGAGCCGAATGAAATCAAATTTCACGTTCGGTTTTGAATTAGAGACGTTAAAAAGTGGAATCAAGCAACGTTCGACTATACCCCCTAGCATTCCAGCTAACGATGCGGGTTCGATTCCCGCTACCCGCTCTATATTTCTTATCCTCTATATTTTCTTATTAGTATTATATACATCTTATTATGTCATTATACATACATGCACACATTTAGAATGCATTCTTTTTTTATTTAAGATAAACCTTACCTACCAGTGGCCAGTCAAGCACTAACCCTAAAATATTTCCGTGTAATTTTATTTTTTATCCGAACCCAAGAAGTAGAATACAAAAAAATAATAGAATGAAAAGCGTCCCATTGTCTAAATGGTAGGACAAGGTCTTCTCACCTTTGTATAGGTTCAATCCTATTGGACGCAATTTATTTTTCCCTCTATTTTTAAAATGGCTATACCAAGAAACCTTTTTGACTCATTCGAATCGAACTATTTCTCAATGCTTTACTTTGTACTCACAGCATAAATATACCAAGAATAGAATAAAAGTAAAAAATTTATGTTTGTTCCTGAAGTAAAACAGTTCGATCTGTTCTTGATAGCTTCCTTCAAAAGAATTCTACTTCCTCGGTGAATGTCTTGGTAGAAGATATAATTTCTTGGAATTTAGGTTTATTGTTTTTTAAGTTCTCGTAACTGACTGAGAAAAGTTTCTTTACCTGTCCATTATCGCCTCTGAGCGGAATCAAGATTCCATTCGCTCCGTATAAATATTGCTATCGTTCTTCTCCACTGCGATAGGGTCTGATTGGGATTGTTTAAGCAACTCGCGTAATCGTTGACCTCTTGCCATTGATTCTGAGTAGCTTTATATCGAGACAGAAAGAAGCGCATTGGTGCAAAGGCTTCTAACTCTGTGAATTGCGCTAGTTCCAATTTTGATTCTGGCCGGCTACTTGTTTTCATGGCTTTTAATTTGAGCTGCGGATCCTACTCTAGAAACGGAAATACCCACATTAATAGCAGTCTGATTCCAGCATTGACTAGATCGGCAGCAAGAATATTTGTCATCTGTAAGGAAATTACATAGTAGGAATATAAAGCTGAAACGTCTCACAATTGAGTCTCAACTATCGGTAAAGCGGTCCATACTTCGCTTCACACTAAACTAAATTTGATTTAGCGGCTCTTTCCAAAAGTCGTGAATGCAAATAAAAAAACACCCATTTTTCTCCTGGATACGCGTCACGACCGGGAGGTCTTCTTAATAGAAGAGAACCATTTGGCCGATAAGCTTGTGCCTTTTGTGATAGATACATCATAATATTACAGTATGTTGTCCCACGATACTAATAAACTCAGCAGAGCAGCTCCCCGTATAGGAGCGAGGTATGGTAATGTAGCCAGGTGCCCGCCGTTTCGGCTACCACAATAGTATATTCCATCGCCCCCTTTTCCCGGACAAGTAGTCACTACCTGAGCCACAGAAGTATGCTTTTGCCTGCTACATAACCATTACATTTGAACCTTTTTGATTGAGAATCGTATCTGTGGCTAATGCTGTTTTTGCCGGTCTGTCTGTCCCCAATAATTAATTCTCGCTGACCGCGTCCTATGGGCTCATCGAATCAATGGCAATAAGCCCCGTGTTTGAAGAGGCCTCATAGACAGAAGTCTAGAAATACTACCTTGGGAGGAGATTCAACTTTAACCGAGACTACCATCACTGAATTTCAACCTCTCCCCATCAATAGGTTTTAGCCCGAGCCATTATAACCGCCCAAATAACCCTCACTACAGGTATCTGAGCAATTCGCAGCTGCTTTAACAGAATCCCTCTTGTATCATCAACCATCACCCATTAATACAACCCAACATTATTTGATTCCAAATTCAGAGCAATGCCTATTGTACCCTCTTGAAACTCTACTAATTCACCTGCCATTACTTTCCTCAAGACTAACATGAACACGAGCAATTCCGTCGCCTACTTGAAGTACGGTACCGGTATTCACAATCTTTATTTCTCTACTATATTGTCAATACGCTCACGAATAATATTCTAATTCGTCGGCTCGAAGGGTTACCATTAGTTTTGGTTTCTTTTATTTTCTTTTTAGGAAGGAAATAAAAAATAATGCCCTAAACTATAACTAAAAAAGAAGGCTAATCAGTTTTTTCTTGCATGGCCCCGAGAATGCCAATATTAGCACGGCGTAAGGAATGTAACTCCTATTCAAGCAACTATTCAGAGTTCCTAGAGCTCCTTGTAAGGCTTGTTGGAAAAAAACTCGTTGTCGGACCTGATTAATCGCTCTTTGTTGTTCAAACTGAAGGGTTTCATTTTTGTAATTTTCTAATTGTTCAAACGTACTAGGGGCATATCAAATTTTGTTTTTCTTTCCCCTCGTTCCGATTTCCAAGTATCCAATCATTCGATACTCATCTGCTTCCATCTTCCATTTCGTAAGCGCGCCCGGGCTCTTTCGAGCTGCTCAATGGCCCCTTTACGTAATTCTTCCGAATTTCGAATAGTATTCAAAATCCTCTGTTTTCGATTATCTAATAATCATTTAATGAAAGTAGATTTCTACATTAATTTCAAAACTTCCATGATCTCTTCCCGAACCAAACATGAATCTTTCGATCATTTGGCTCCTATCCTCAATTATTTATTTTATTTATGGTATTGTATTCCACTATCTCTTTTTTAATGTAATGAGCCTACCCTCTCTTTTCTGTTTGTATTCAAGATTCAAAACTGATACAAGACCAGAATATCAGGGGACTCTTCCGACTAGACCAGACAAACTCTAGAATTGTCAGCAAAGTTGTTTCTGTTTGTGTTATTTTATTTATATTTGTTTTGTATTTTATTTATCATTTAAATTTTTAGAATTCTATTTCAATTTTTTATTTTTTAAAAATGAAAATAATAATTATTATATTTTTTATTTGTTTCTTCAAGTCCAAAAATTCCTCTTTTTTTATACATAGGTCGTCATTTCGGCTTAGCATAAAAAAGCAAAGTGCTCATGTTTCCTAGTAACTGGTTAAAATTCTTTTATCGATATGAGTGTTCTATATCAAATCAAATAAATTACCAACTATTTTTTTTTAACCATTTCGTGCCTAACGTAGTAGTGGTAAAGTTAGAAAGTTACCATGTTTTCCCTGGACTTTAAACAATTTGCTTTAACCATGTTAATGGTCTCACATTACTGTTGCTAGAGAATCAAAGTGGATTTACCAATAAGTCACGAAATGCTATGGGTTCTTGACCATATGATTTTAATTTTTTCAGAAGTATTTCGTCGAGATCGTGCACCTTTTTATTTTCTCTATTTTCTCTCTAAATACCATAAATAAAGTGCAGCTGATGATCCAACTATCTTGAAATACACAACTCGCACACACTCCCTTTCCAAAATATCAATACACCAGCACTACACTTAGAGATTTATTGGATTGTGGTTGCTAAAATATCGGTATTAAACCCGAAACTCCCGGCGGATGGCCAGTACCCAAGAAACGAAAGAATCGATTACATTTTCATATGCTCCCCTCTCTTCTGGTGGACTAAACAACGAACAGAGTTCTTTTTGTATCACTTCACTCGCCTTTTTTTGATCGATTTCTTTTTATTAATTTCATTTCCACTTTATTTAATGGCAATAGATTAAATCATTTGTTTGAAATTTCTTATTTTTTGAAGTTTTCAAGAAGTTTCCAATAAGATACTTTACTTAGGTCCTTAGATCTCATATCAATTGATACCTATTTCGTTTGTTGAAACGCTTCGAACAATGAAGTAAAAAAGTTTTCTATTGTACTAAGCTAAGGACAGAAAGGAGAAGCAAGCGACTCTGGTATTCCTCATCCTCAAATCAGCCCTTCCTGGCGTATCGTCTCAACAAATAAGTAATTTATAAGTAAAGTGTAAATATAATTCGAAGAAGCAAAGGGCAATTCCAAGTTTACAAGTTTAACGTTAATTATAAAACGAAAAAAGTAGTAAGGTACTTTTTTCTATTTATTCTAGGATAAACACAGGCTTCGCAAATAAAATCGCTAACGCCACGACCAGTCCGTAAATTGTTTAAAGCTTCCATAAAGCTAGACTAAGCAATAAGGACCTCGTTTTTACCCTCTGCTTCTGGTTGTCTCGCAATACCTTCTACAGCTTGGGCCTGCAGCAGTACCTTGACCAACTCCAGGGGCCAATAGAAGCAAGCCCCACGGCCAATCCAATCAGCAATAACGGAAGCGGCAGAAATCAGTGGATTCATGGTAAGTTCCTCGCACAAAAAAAAAGAATGTTAATGATCAATCAACCAATGAATTATTACTCATTTTTTCATTAAGATCCAGCGGTCCGAAGTAAATCCAAACTCCGAATGAACTGCTCTATTACTACATTACTGAGCAAATCATCACAACTATCTCGTTTTTACCATAATGGAGTTTTTGTAAATCCATATGCATACAGTTCTAACTATTGTATTTCTTTGTTTCGAACCACTCTTTCATTTAATTCTTCGTTCTTTACTACACCAGTCTTAGTTCTCTCTTGTTCATTCAATCCACAATCACAGACAAAATATAAGGACTGATATTGAAATCCGTCTAAATGGGTGGGCTACATCAGTGTGAGCTGCAATCAATATCAATCAATTACTACCAATAAAATTAATACCAATACAATCATATCAATATATCATATTATAATATAAAAGTAGTTGTAGGTTACCAATATCAATATATAGTAATATTATACCAATAATTATCGATAATATATTATATTATTATTATATTATATTATTATTATATTATATTATATTATTATTATATTATATTATTATTATATTATATTATTATTATATTATATTATTATTATATTATATTATATTATATTATTATTATATTATATTATTATTATATTATATTATATTATATTATTATTATATTATATTATATTATATTATATTATTAT
The DNA here is from genome assembly GCA_004837865.1 of Musa balbisiana. Classification (NCBI taxonomy): domain Eukaryota; kingdom Viridiplantae; phylum Streptophyta; class Magnoliopsida; order Zingiberales; family Musaceae; genus Musa; species Musa balbisiana. The sequence goes on from PYDT01001945.1 coordinate 11,804, forward strand.
TATATTATATTATTATTATATTATATTATATTATTATTATATTATATTATATTATTATTATATTATATTATTATTATATTATATTATTATTATATTATATTATATTATTATTATATTTATTATATAGATTATAGGGATAGCCTTATATAACTAATGAATATCTAATGTCATTCTAATATGACATATATATTGTTTCTTCCATAACGTAAAAACGTAAACCACCCGCATTTTTTTTTAGATTAAATCGGATTCTAGAACATCCTAGAAATAAACGAGCGGGTCCCGAGCTTAAGACATTACATACATCTAGTATAACCTCCCCAACCCTTCTTTTTTTTTTTACAATTCTGTAATACCGTCCATCTTTTCTCCTAAACTCTAAGTCATATAGTAATCTTATTATGTTCCCCAACCAATTGGATTATCTTGAACCATGCAAGAATTGGGATAAACTTACTTATAATAATAATAAAAAGACTATTTTTGAAAGCTAGTCAATGATGACCCTCCATGATTCACCTATATAAGCCGCAGCTAACGTTGCAAAAATAGAGCTTGAATACCACTTGTAAATAATCCAAGAAACATGACAGGTCTAGGAACACGGAAGGGACTAAAGAAACAAGAACGACAACTACTAATTCATCAGCAATATCCTTCCCGAAAAGTCGAAACTAAGAGATAAGGGTTTTGTGAAATCTTCTAGGATGTTAATTGGTAAAAGTTTGGAGTTGGTGAATGTATTTCCCAAAATAACCAATCCTTTTTTGCTAAGACCCGCATAAAAATATGCGACTGACGTGAGTAAAGCTAAAGCAACGTAGTATTGATATCATCGCTCAGCTAACTCCCCATGAGGTAACTGTAAATTTTTTCCAAGGTAAAAGAGCGCCTGACCAGTTAGAAACAAATAAATAGGAACATAGTTCCAATAAGGGAACCCAAGGACCATATTCTTCTCCATCTGGGTTTTGCTCAGTCTCGAATAATTCAAGGACATATTCGAAGAAATTCTGACCGCCGGTCGGACTGGTTTGTGGATCCGACAGCTAGGATCACCGAACCTAATAAATAGAATTACTACCCAAGAAGTGATAAGTACTTGGGCATGGACTTGTAAACCTCCTATTTGCCAATAGAAATGTTGGCCTACTTCTACACCCGATATATCGTATAACCCCTTGAGTGTTTTAATGGAACATGGTATAACATTCATATGGTCCTCTAACAAAAATTGAACTTCAAAAAAGAAATTATTTGATGCAACCATCTCTTTCTCAACTCACCAACTTGAATCACTAATTGTATTCATCAATCGTATATTTAGGATATCAAGAAATTACATAGGATACCAAGAAATCACATAACATCATAACATATTATCAATATGCCCACATTTCCATTTTGTTTTTTTTTTTTTTTAATTCAAGAATAGTAACCGATCCAATACATCTATAAATCCCAAATAATTAACTAATTCTTCTTTATCTAACACGATTCTTATATAGCTACAACGGCCCTCACAAATTGCGGATACTAATTTGTTAAAACCAATCGGAGTAAGCTAAGCGTCTCTTGGCTGGGATCGAAATATCTGCGAGATCGGGGTCAACTTTGTATCGATTAAACAAATCGTCGGAATCCCTAAAATTACACATTCTCGAAGAGCCATATATTCTTCTTGCTGATCAACGATGATCACAATATCAGGCAATCCCGTCATATATTTGATACCGCCGAGATATGTTTGCAAGGCAGATATTTCTCTTCAACATTGCGGCATCTCTTTTGGGAAGACGGTTGAGTTTCCCCATCTTTTGTTCTGCTCTTAAATCCCTGAACTTTTGAAGTCTCGTTTCCGTAGTAGACCAATTCGTTAACATACCACCGAGCCATTTTTTATTAACATAATGACACCGGCCCTTATTGCAGCTGATGCTACGATCCGCGGCTTTATTTTTGGTACCAACATTAAGAAGTTTTTTCCCCTACTTGCTGCATCAAAAACTAAATCACAGGCTTCTGATAAAAACGAGCCGTTCTAGTGAGATTTGTAATATGAATACCTTTACGCTTTGCAGAGATGTAATGGGCCATTCTAGGATTCCATTTCTTAGTACCATGACCAAAATGAACTCCGGCCTCCATCATCTCTTCCAAATTGATGTTCCAATATCTTCTTGTCATTTTTCCCCACACTTCCTTTTTGTTTTTTCTTTTTTTTTTTTAACTTTTTAACAAAGAGACGAGGTACTTTGAAATAAATAATTGTTCCGATGGAACCTTCTACCGGGAATTAACCGTTGATACATGGTACCACCTTAATGTCTTTAATTAGCTTATTTTTTTTTTTACCAAATCAATACTCGGACCAGATAGTTAATTCAAAATGACAGATAGGTTAAAATTGAAAAATCGTTAAAAGTTAAAAGAACGCTCTAGGAATCATGACATCGGGGGGGGGGGGGGCGTACACGATTGTTCTGATGTCTCCTGGACTGGGACGTATAACAAAATAATTCTCTATGGTGTAACAAAATATCTCTCATTCCAAATCGAATAGATTCTTTCTTTTGATTTCCAAATAAATGCTCTTGTCTTGCCTGGAACGGTGCACATTTTTTTAATCCGGTACCAACAGGTATAATCCCACCCAGAACAACGTTCTCTTTCAGGCCTTTCAACCAATCAATACGACCCCGTAGAGCAGCTTTTGCTAAAACTCGAGCGGTTTCTTGAAAACTTGCTTCGGATCTGACCTTTGAGTATTCAAAGATGCCCTCGTTATTCCCAATAGGATTGCCCGATAAGATATCGCTTCGTCCAAGCACGCCCCGCTCGTTCCGCTCGCAACAATCCGATTAATTCCCCAGGTGAAAAAACTTAGACATTCCATCTTCTGAAACCAACACTTTTGATGTTACTTGACGTACAATAATCTCTATATGTCTATTATGGATCTGTACCCCCTGGGATCGATAAACCTTTTGGATTTTTATTAACCAAAGAGATACGACTTTGAACTATGGTTAGCTCCGCTTGAATCAAGAACCCCAGGGGGGGGGGGGGGGGGGGGGGGGATTCAAGAATTTTTGGTATACCTTCGTTCCAACCTTCAACTCTCCTTCGAGGTTCATCGATATTGAATCAATAGAACGTACTTCTAAGATTTGTTCCACTTTTGGAGACCTTGCGTTATGTCACCAGATCTCGATTTTTTCATATATAAATGTAACTAATGTATCTCCTTCGTAAAAGATTTCTCCATAATGGCCATGAACAGTAGCTCCTGGAGTGGCCAAATAGGGCTTAGCCGATCTTATAACTAAGAGTCAACATGAACAATTATGATCTGACCAAGAGTTTCTACGTGTGGTTCGTATTTGAATAGACATCATTCACAAAAATGTCCAATACTAATTTTGTAGATGTCTCTTCCCAATAATCGTGATGGAGAAAGTGCCAATTCAAATGAATGGATTCAAAATGATGTTACTGCATGGATCGGGATTATAAATCCTCCTATTTTCATCTATTAAACAGTATTTAAGTACTTGAAGTACTTGGAAAGTCTGTTGAAATTGGGTCCACGTCAGCAAATATTTTCTTTAACAAGATCTGATTATAAGTTATTAAATGGTAAGATGAATAGAAATTTGCTATTTTAGGTACAATAGTGCCTAAGGGACCCAGCAAATCCTTAATTGGGATTATGGGATCCGATTCTTTTGTCATATTGTGTTATATTTTGAACCATTGAATGGGCCAATTCGAAACAATTGGATGATGACAAAATTATCAAAGATTGGCATTCCTTATTTCGATTTAACAATGTACCATAGTACCTTGATGTTGGGTAAGTGATTGAATCCTGGCCTTGTAAAAAAAAGGATTGATATTGTGCGATCTAATCCATTATCGGAAATCAATCCTGAACTTGCCCTATCATATCTTTTTCCGGTATACGAAATAGTGGACTTGACTAACTCAATTCTTATGAATCTCGAATCAGATCATTTGTTCTTACCTCAACAAAGGAAGCGTGAACCTCTTCCGGAGAACCTTTTTGCTCTTGATCCCAATTCAATACTAAGCAAGTCCGAACTAATTGAATACTTGTGTGAGAAATTCCTCGAATTGACTTGCCATTTCCATGAAGGATATAATGACAACTCGAAGTTGGACATTATCCTTTTCCCGCAGGAGATCTTGAGGAAAAAGTGTTGCTAAATTTATGCCATCAGCTATTTCTATTGACTACGGGTCGAACCAAAACAACTACTGTTCTTGGTAGGTGTGATCCGTTGGACATAGATCCAATTTTTCCATTTTTTTGATTCCTTAGAAATTTTTTTTGCTGTTTCCGGGTGGGATTCAAGTCCGCTGTGCCTGTATATCTTATCTGCCTCTCCAGGAAAATAAATATCTCCGGAAAATATTTTTAGTTCAATATTTTTTTTTTTTTCTCTCCACTCGGACTAATCCGCCTACTCGACTTCTTGTATTTAAAGCGAGTTGTGTATCTACTCCAATGAGACTATTGTTCCGGACCTTATCGACGAAGATCGGGTAGATATGCACTTCTTCGAGAATGAAAAAAACCGATCTACTTTCGTTTGGTATGTCGGACTAAATTCTTTTGGTCCTCGATACTCAATCAAATCCTCTTTTTTTATGATTGAATTGACCTCTACGGTTCCATATTTAGTAATTCCCGAATTGCTTCTTCTTTTCGTGGATCATCAAATAAGCAAGAATACTATTTCTACGTAAAATACCCTGTTTTGGTATTTCGATCGAAATACCAAAACAGGGGTATTAGTTCTTTCTCTCGTTCTTGATTGTATTGTAGGATGATTACTCTATTTCTTCGCTTTTTCGCCAAGAAATAAGAATTCCTTGGATAATAGAAGGATATAGAAAGTCCAATGACCATTAGACATCGTTTGATCAGGTCTTATTGAATAGTCAATAATTTTCTTATCTTTTTTACCAGAAGTATCCAACAATTTATGTCTTATTCGACCATTAGATCCCTTGATAGTCGGAGATATATCTTTCTTCGACAGAAAAAGATAAACATCATTTGATCTTGATCCTTGTGGAGCGAAAAAGACACTATACTCGATCTGCAGCGACCTCCCGCTACTATCCATAAATGACTCGTTTTGCGATAGATGACCATTACCATCGTAATTCAGTGCATGGTGACATCGTACTCCAGTGCATTTCTCCCTCTGATTCAGAATAAATATGTTTTCGTACCTTCTCTTTAAAATGAAAAGTGGACGTTCCAGCACGAATCTCAGCAATCACTTGTTCTGATTCTACATATTGATTATTTTGAACTAAAATAAAACTTTTTGGTGGAATATTTACATTATGTAGAATATCCCGACTCTCAATAGTTACATACAAGTCATGAACATAGAAAAGCAGGATGCCCATGACGGGTACGTGTGGGATGAACCAAATCCTCATTGAATTTTATTTTTCCATTAGAAGGAGCTCGTACATGCTCGCAGTACCGCCTGTGAATACTCCACCGTATGAAAAGTTCTTAATGTTAGTTGAGTTCCTGGTTCCCCAATTGATTGACCCGCAATAATACCTACAGCTTCTCCCAATTCGACCAGGTCGCCATGAGTAGGACTCCGACCATAACATAATTGGCAGATCCAAGATGTACTCCTGCAAGTAAAGGGGGTTCGAATATATCTTGGTTGTTCTCGCGAAGTTATGAACGTTGACAATCCATCCCAATATCTTGATTTCGAGTGGCAAGGCATCGTAGACCGATATATATATCGTCTGCTAATACACGACCATTAGTGTTTGGACAAAAATTTTTTCCGTCATCCCATTTCGAGGACTCACGGAAATACCTCGGATAGTGCCACAATCTGTTCTACGTACAATAATATGTTGAACTACTCAACAAGTCGACGTGTGAGGTATCCAGCATCTGATGTTCGTACAGCAGTATTACAACTCCTTTGCGGGCTCCATAACAGGAAATTATATATTCTGTCAAAGAAAGTCCTTCACGTAAATTGCTTTGAATGGGTAAATCAATCATTTGTCCTTGGGGATCCGACATTAATCCTCTCATACCTACTAATTGGTGTATCTGAGATGCATTTCCTCTAGCTCCCGAAAAGGACTTAGATATACTGGATTAGAAGATCAGTCATCCGAAAATTAGGATTCATTTCTTGTCTCAAATATTCACTTGTAGCATACCATATCTCAATGGATTGACGTAATTTTTCTACCGCGTGTACATTCCCATAATGATGGTGTTTTATCCAAAATAAAACTTTGTTGTTCAGCGTCTTGGACTAACCATCCCTTAGAAGGGATTGTTAAAAGATCATCAATTCCTAATGAAATAGATGTAGCAGTGGCTTGTTGGAAACCCAAAGTCTTTACTTGATCCAAGATATGTGATGTAGAGCCATTCCGAAATGATCTATTACCGCTAATAATGTTCGTTCATACAGTTCCATTTATCACTTTATTGTGAAAGACCAGATCGGCCCGTTCTGCCATAAGTACAGTACCTCTTATATTTTCTGCTAAGTAGGATTCGACATGGACCTGAGTTAGTGATTCGAAAACTTCTTTCCTCAATCTCAATCTTGATTCACGCAGAAATTAAGAAATTATGATACCAGTGAAATTGGGGAGACCCGAATTCCCATGGGCACGAACATCGCCTAATCTGATTTCTTAGTTTAGATAGCGTATGAGTAGGCTCGACAAAACCCCTGTATGGCTTCTTCTATTTCCCGATAAAAAGAAATATGACCAAAGTAGTCGAATGTAATACACGATTTTCCTTTGTACACTTCCTTCTATTAGATAGTGCCCATAAATCTCATGATATACCCAAAGATTCATATTGAACTTCGATGGAACTTCTCTTGAGCCAATGACACGTTGATCTAGTCTCCATCGGAGCCACAAAGGACTATCTAACAATTCGTTTCTGTGGATACGCTCCAAGTGCATCATAGGAACTAGAAAAATAGGGTTCTTCTTTTTCGTATACCTATAGTCATTTTTTTTATTGTCAACCTTTTTATTTGGTAGTTTCCGCAACTATATCTATATGGATTATACCTATTTGCACAAATACCTCGACGATTCCCGATCGTTATAAATAGAGTCCGATAAGCATATCTTGAGTTGGTACGGAAATAGGATCCCCAATAGCTGGAGACAAGAGATTCATATGAGAAAACATAAGTAAACGAGCCTCCGCTTGAGCTTCCAAAGATAAAGGTACATGAACAGCCATTTGATCCCCATCAAAGTCTGCATTGAAGCCCTACAAACTATGGATGTAACAATAGCGCGTCCCTCCACTAAAAAGGGTTGGAACGCCTGTATGCCTACATTGTGCAGGTGGTGCTCTATTCAATAATACAGGATGCCCCCGCATAACTTCTTGAAGTATTCCCATACAATGGGTTCTTTTTCCCGAATTTTACTTTTAGCAATTCCTATGTTAGAAGCAACATGTTGTCTGATTAGACCACGAATTACAAATGTTTGGAAAAGCTCTATTGCTATTTCTCGAGGTAATCCACACTGATGTAATGAAAGCGAAGGACCCACGACAATGACGGAACGTCCCCGAATAATCGACACGTTTACCAAGCAGAGTCTCACGAAATCTTCCCTCTTTGCCTTCAATTACATCTGAAAATGACTTGTAAACTTTATTATGACCATCCCTCATTGGTTGTCCACGGATCCATTATCAAGAAGTGTATCCACGGCCTCTTGTACCAATTTCTCCTGACACATTACTAATTCCCCTGGCGTAGATCTACTTGTTGCTATAGATCGGTAAGAGTATTATTCGATAGATAACTCGTCTATAGAGTTCATTAATATCCGAACTCATTAGTTTACCCCCATCTATCTGAATGATTGGTCTCAACTCGGGAGGAAGAACTGGTAATAAGCACAAAACCATCCATTCTGGTTCTACATTTGTTCGAATAAAATGTTTAGCTAATTCCATGCGTCTAACCAAAAAATCCTTTCTTCTTCTAATTTTTCTATCTTCCCATTCATTTCCAGTGGACCCCTCCTCCCCTATTCCTTCCCTTCTACTAATTAATTACCTGTAATAAAGTCCCGCAAATCTGAATCGGCTAATTGTTCTCTGATAGCACCTGCTCCTGTAGAGATTTCTCGATTTCGAAATGCCTCGAAGCCTTGGGTAGTAAAAAAAAGTGGTATGCTGTATTTCCGAGATTGGATTTCATATTCGAATAAACCTCGTAATCGTAAGAAAGTAGGTTTTTTCGCTATGGGCCTAGCAAAGAAAAATCGAGATAGGTTCCTGTAGGATTGGATTCCCCCTTTTAAAATCGGACGTGAAGGTTTCCTTTCATCCGGCTCAAGTAGTTACCTCAAAAAGGGGATTCTTCCTTATTTTAAAAGTTTGTTCGAAAAACCCTACAAACAAAGAACTACTCCTTACTCAAGTTCCCACTAAGGACCAACGATTCATTCTTCTTTTTTACTTTAATTTTCCGAATTACTTATGACAAAATAAAAATGTAGGATTTTTGAGTAGTCTACTTCCCGTCAATGATGAATCCCCTTAAAAGAATACTTTGGGACCCGTAAGGGATTTACTTGTCTATATATCGTTCTATTCGATCCTTTAGGTCCCTACTCACCTCGATGGTTATCCCATGATGCCCCTTGAAGCATATATGCGATAGATGACTTCTGTAACCATGCTATATTTGCTTGCTTAAACAGAATCTCTCTATAAAGAAATGGAATAGCTGATTCCACAAAAAAGTGTTTTTTTCACGAGGTATAACTAGCAATTCCTATTTATACGAATCGACCATGGATCAATTCCCCTTGCATTTGGAAGTATGAATACACCTATAATTCTGAGTTTCGTGTTACTTTTACTTCTCCCAAAACACATGTCAGAGCCGGGGGCACCCCAATCGGATTGAATGGATGACAGTTTCTCAGTCCGAATCTGTAAAACGAAAATTTTGATCAAATCACACATCGCAGTATACTAGGCCTTCTAATTCCTTAAGGGGTTTATCTAAAAGATTCGCGATATAACTAGGAAACTTTCAAATACCACACATGAGTCACTGGACCATGCTAGTTTGATGTATCCCATTTGATATCTTCGTATCCGAGAATCAACAATTCCACCCCGCATTGTTCACAAAATTTCGGGTCTTCTTTTTCAGCTCCAATCACTCGATAATTTCCACAAGCACAAATTCCACTTTTTATGGGCCCAGAGATTCTTTCACAAAACAATCCATCTTTTTCTGGTTTATTGTCTTATAATGAAACGTATAGGGCTTTGTCACCTCTCCAACTATCTCTCCATTAGGTAAAATTTTGTTGGCCCAAGCCTTTATTTGTTGAGAGAAACTAGTCCAATTCGAAGTTGTTGATGTTTTATACCGGTCAATCATAGAATAGAAAATTTCTGATTCATTCAGATCAAGCTTCCTTCCTATTAATCTGGAAGTTCTTCTCAGATACAAGGAAATGATTCAGTTCTAGAGCTAAAGATCGTAGTTCTCGAACGAGCAATCGAAAAGATTCTGGAGCATCTTCTGGGTTAGATACTCTTCCCCAATGATCGTAGCACCAAGTACTTCTTGACGAGCTCTAATATGATCAGATTTATAGTAAGCATCTCTTGTAAATATGAGCAACACCAAATCCCTCTAGAGCCCAAACTTCCATTTCCCCTACTCGTTGTCCCCCTTGCTTCGCCCTTCCTCTAAGGGTTTTTGTGTAACAAGTGCGTAATGTCCACTAGAACGTCCATGGATTTTATCATCAACTTGATGAATTAATTTTAAAATATAGGACTTTCCTATTAGAACAGTTGTTCAAAAGGATTTCCTGTTCTTCCATCAATATTCTGCTTTTTCCCGATATTCGGGTTCAAATACCATGGATTTTTTGTTTGCTTACTGGCTTCATATAATTCCGGAAAACACTAGTTTTCTCGAAGCCTCTTGCTCATATCTCTCATCAAAAGGTGCTATTCTATAATGTCTCTTTCAGCAGATCCCCGCTAACCCGAGCGAGCATTCAAATATCTGTCCCACATTCATTCGTGATGGTACTCCTAATGGGTTGAAGACCATATCAACAGGTGTTCCATCTTGCAATAGGGCATATCTTGTCTAGGCAAAATTTTTGAAATGATACCCTTATTCCCATGTCTTCCAGCTACTTTATCACCTACTTTGATTTCACGTTTCTGTGAAATATATACACGAATCATTTCCGAATTATAACAGGAACCCCCTTTTTTCCGGATCCATCTCACATCAATAACGCGACCTCTTCCGCCTATAGGTAGTTTTAGAGAAGTTTCTTTTGCAGTGGATACCTGAATTCCAAGTATGGCTCGTAATAATCTATCCTCTGGAGCATACGACGATTCGTTTGCTGTCTGAGGTGTTAATTTACCTACTAAAATATCACCTGTTTCTACCCAAGATCCCAGCATCACAACTCCATTTCTGTCTAAATTGCGGAGTAAATGAGCCTCTAGATGTGTATTTCCTTAGTGATTCTTTCAGGTCCTTGGCTTGTCACATGAGTCTGAATTTCATATTTCCGGATGTGAAAAGAAGTATAAATATCTTCATATACCAGACGTTCGCTAATTAGTACTGCGTCTTCAGAATTGTAACCTTCCCATGGCATATAAGCTACTAATACGTTTTTTCCTAAAGCAAGTTCCCCCCCAACTGTAGCCGCACCGTCCGCTAGAATTTGTCCCTTTTTAATGCATTTACCCCGCGGAACCTGAGGTTTTTGATGCATACAAGTATTTTTGTTGGAACGTTGATAGATAACTAATGGAATACTTATACTTATAGTAGTGTCCCCATTACTTGATAAAATGATCTTGTGAGGGTCAGTATAAATGATCTTTCCCTCGTGTTCGGCTATAGCGGAAAACCCCCGAATCTAGAGCCGTTTGGCGTTCCAGTCCAGTTCCAACAATGCACCTCCGGACTGAGAAAGCGGAACTGCTTGGCGCTGCATATTAGAACTCATTAAAGCCCGATTCGCATCATTATGCTCGATAAAAGGAATGAGGAAGCTCCAATAGAAAAATATTGGAAGGGAAAATACTTCTAAGATGAATCTGTTCCCATGCAATAGTCAGGAACTCTTGACGGTATCGGCTGGAACAACCTGTTCTTCCTGAATACCCCGATTCAAGGCCAAAGAATTTCCTGCTGCTACCATATAATATTCATCTCTATTTGGTGATAAATAAACTATCTGTGCCTCTTTTGATCTTTCAGATATTTCATAAAATGGACTCTCTATAGATCCCCAATGACCAATCCTCACATGAATGGCTAAGGATCCAATAAGTCCAACATTGATTCCTTCGGACGTGTCAATTGGACAAATACGTCCATAGTGGCTAGGATGAATATCTCGTATCCGAAAACTAGCAGTTCGCCCCGTCAATCCTCCAGGACCCAAATAACTCAATTTTCGCCCATGAACGATTTGTGTCAATGGATTAGTTCGATCAAAAACTTGAGATAAAGGATGTAGGCCAAAAACGATTCATAATGGTTGTTATGAAGTTGAAGTTACCAAATTTTGAGGAGTCGGTATCAATTTATGCCGAATTGCTCCGCATATAGTTCCTCGAACCGCATTTTTCTAAACGAACAAGAGCCAGTCCGAATTGATCCTGTAACAGATCCGCTATAGAACGAATCCGTTTATTTTTCAAGTGATTCATATCGTCAAGTGTACCCATTCCAAATTTAATTCCGATCAAATGATCCCAGCAGCCAATCTCTCGTGGTAATAAAAATGATGTTCTGAGGTATATCAAGATTCAGTCTCCGGTTCATATTTCGTCGACCAATCCTTCCTAATTCACATCTTTGTTGAAAAAATTTCTTTTGTAATTCTTTACATAAAGACTCAGAAAATACCGGATCCCCGCCTACACAGCAAATTGTTGATAAAATTCCAAAATAGCATTTTCTTTTGACCCAATCTTTTTTTTCTCCTTATCATTCGGGAAAGACAAGAAAATTTTCAGGTAACAACATTATCTAGAATTTCTCTTAGATTCGAACCCATAGCTGATGATAGAATTAGAATAGATATTTTTTGTTTCCTACTTACACGGGCCCTATCCTTGCTTTTCTATCAATTTCGAATTCCGATCTTCCTCCCCAATCTGATATTATTGTGCTGGTATAGACAGAAATTCCGTTATGGTCCAATTCTGAACGTAGGTATACCGGACTTTGCAATATTTGATTGATCACAATTCTGTATATTCCATTACTATAAGGTTCCAGGGAATTCATTAGGGGAATGTTTCCAATAAAAACGGTTTGTTCTTGCATATCTCTACCGGTTTTCCAAATTAATCCCGCGGGTACATATAATTCAGAAGAATATGTGAGTGATTCATACACAGCATCTCTTTCGTTTATCAAGGGTTCTACCAATTGATATCTTTCCACAAATAATTTAATTCAATTTCTTGATCTGTATCTTCAATTTTTGGAACTTATGAAATTCTTCCGTCAAGCCCTCATTAATGAACCTACAAAATCCCTCAAATTGGATCTGACTAAATCCGGTATTGTGGACATTCCCTCATTTCCATCATTCCGGAGCATCTTAATCTTAAGTTTCCTGTTTATTGAAAAATCCCATTATTAGCTCACTATTTATCGAACCATACGGATCGATCTAGCAATGATGGAATGTATATTCTGTTTACTGAATCACATGAATTTTAAGCCAACTCCATATATGTATTTCATACGTATGAACGGAATGAGACAGAGGAATGAAGAGCATTTTCGACGCAAGTTCGAATTTGCGACAGGTACAAATGGAAATGGATTGATAAAGCATTCCCGGAAAAATTCTGTCACTTACACTTATGGAGTCTTATATAGAATATAAAAATTCATTCAATTTCTACCTATTATTATGATTCAATTTCTACCTATTATTATGATATAACGATCACCTATTATTATGATATAACGATCAGATTGATTGGTACCAAAAAAATAAATGGATTCAGGATGAAATTGAATCTCTATGAATGAAGATAAAGAATAAGGACGGAACAGATAGAGTTTCCCTTTTTAGCATACTTAATTTTATTTGAGTTTCATTTCATGTTCAAAAAAAATTTCGAATTATTTTTTTGCTAGTAAATATATAGAATATGATTGAATTGCGTAATAGGAGTATATTTATTAAGTGCATGCCAATATAGCTATCTACCTGTCCGCATATCACATCTTTTATCGTAATTTCATTTGCAACGAGAAGTAAGGTCGCACTATATCATAATTCCTATTTTTTCTATTGCATATAGAAAATGAAAAAAGAAGGCATGACGATTCTCTATAGGGATATGGGATATGTACATAAGAGCGGTATCTGTGTAACAATTTCTGTTTTGAGGTTTACATATACACATATATATGTGTTATAATTTATATTGTTATAATTGAAATTGAAAAAGATTGATTATTTGAAAATAATTGATACTGATTAGTCATAAATCAATTGATTTTGTTATGCCATTAAGGAAACGCAACAATTTGAGATACAAATTGAAGAACCTTTCACTAATTCAAAACACAAAACAAATAGTTAATGGTTCCAATTTGCCCTTAATTTTTAAGTCTTTGACCAGAAATCTATTTTTTATCTTATTTGGATCGAATTTGGTTTGGCGACAGGCAAGTGGTAAGGCGGGGACCTGCAAAATCCTGATCCCAGTTCAAATCTGGTGTCGCCTGATCAACAAAAAAACTTGGGATTTCTTATTGCTGAGTTTAACTCGACGACTTCCGGTCCCGGAGAAGGAGAGGGCAAAGGATAAGCCGACGCTACTTATTTTTAGAATCTGTAGTTCTATAAAGAAAGTCAATTTTTTTTAAAGAAAGTCAATTTTTTCTCAAAATCCGGGCTTTGGGTGTGGCCCAACCGGTACAATAGGATGAAGTAAGCCTTACTATAATATGATAGATTTTAATATGCTATGATTGGCTTCGGACATTTATTTTATAAGTAGAATAAATAAAAGTAGAATAAATAAAGAGTTATAAATAGAATAAATAAATAGTGAAAGTAAATTCTGGGATTCAAAACTACGAAAGTAAGAGGTCGGAAATCTTGGTATCAAAGGTTCCTAAAGGACACTCCATTTTTGCTACTAGGATTGAAGAGAGATTGTACGAAAGACTATCAAGAATTCCTAATTATCTTACACTACCACGTTGGTGTTACTGACTCTGCTGGAATTCGATTGGATAGGCTGCATGGAAATCAATTTAGAAGTTGTGGAAAGGACTGAAGATACTTTGTATCCAGACTCCGAGGAGTTCTGGTACTCAAACATTCAATCAGGATTAGTTGGTCGGCTCTTATTGAGTAAAGAGTAAAAGTAAAAGTTGAAGAAACAAAAAAATTTCTTTGCCCGTGTAGGATAGGGGGATTACGAAAAAAAGAAAGAATGTATGTAAGTAATGGTGATGGTGTCTCCCCATTCTTTCACAAAAAAAACAGTAAGGCTTAGATCAAATAGGAATAGCGGTATCTGATAGATAGTTATCTATCTTGATGGTATATTTTGATGTCTTTTGCTTATGAAAAAGGGTAACAACATGGTCTTAGTACTCCTACATGTTCCATTGGGATAGGAGTATTCCTTTGCTATTTCATTTTCGAGAAAAGGTGTGTGTATTGTATTTATGCTAATGCTGCCCGATCTACCGAAATCTTCTAATCTTGTTAAGGTAGATTCATTGGATTGGTTCATCAATCGCCTTAGTTAAGTCAGAATTCCATTTTGACTCTGCTGCCATTGATGCCACTATGATTAGTGAAAGAATGGAATAATTCCTTCATAGAGATAGGAGACATAATTATATGGCTATAGTAAGTCTCCGCTTGGGTGCTTGAATGGTCGTCTTTACATTTTCCCTCTCACTCGTAGTATGGGGAAGGAGTGGACTCTGGGGGTCTTACTAATCGCGTAATCCGATTGAGTAATTGAATTCTATCATTGTTTAATTGATCGTTTTGCCAAGCTTTTAAAAAAGAATGTCTCTGTTTTCAAAATTATACTGAAAATACAGGAATGAATAAAAAATACGATAATGATAATACATTTCGATCAAAGATGGATGATTACTATAGTTGTATTCGAACCTAATCGCATGAAGGGAAAATTTTTTCCAACCGAATTCTTCCTAAATATTCTATTTTGATAAACTAGCTCTACCAGAATTATGGATATTACAAAAAGAAAAAAATCTGAATGGTTTTTTCTTTTTTTCTTTATTTGTTTCCCTCTTTCTGTACTTTTACTTCTAAGAGAAGAGAAAAGCGTTCGCTATTTTTTTCTTTTAAGTAATTAGATTACGGACAATACATACTTTCTATTGGACATGACTAGGTGTGTCAAAGAGGGTCTAAAAATAAAAGATTGGATCTTTTTCCGTGAGCGATCACATCTCGAGCATTTAACCCTTTTTTTAGGACTCCTAGAGATTTTTTTATGCTTTTTTGATCAATCTCATGTCATGTGTAAGCATAAAAAATGGGAAGGTCTACTCTATTAATCTACTTCTTTTTCAAATCTGAAGAAGTTATCATGGAATAGAACTCCGCAGATCAATCTGTCGAAGGGATTCAAGCAATGAATTCGTGAGATGGGAAAGCTAAAAAAAAATTTTTTTTTTGTCAAAAAGATTCGTTTTTGGTGTTTTTTTTTTATCTTTTTTTTATTTAATTTAATTTATGGAGAATATGCCCATACTATTTTTGTCTTGCTCCATTGATTCCTTGATAGATCTCGGGACCTATACCGAGAATATATAAATTTTAAGAAAACCGGACATTAGAAGAGTTGGCCTTCAATTATTTTGAATTGATCGAAATCCACACAAGTAAAGAGCCAAAAAAATAATAGAATTGGACTGTTATTTTGATGTACTATTTAAGAGATAAATCTAATATATGTCCAATACTAGGTTATTGACCTAGATATGGCTCTCTATATAAAAGCCGATATCTGTTACAGTACAAACTTTCTATGAAACTCATTAATAGGAAATAAATACTAGACCATTCTCATCTCGGTCAGTAACTACTATCTCAGATACTTAGTATATCAGATTACTTATGTTCCAGACGATATTTATTTAAGACTGGAGTTTGAATCCGTTCTGTAATTGACTCACAATCATTGATAAGAACTAATAAATCAAGTTTCAGTCAATTAATCATTTGACTGACTGTTTTACGTAGATGATAAGTAAAAGGCAGTAGGGAACTAGAATGAACAGTGCAGAGCAATAAATGCGAGACTATTTACCTTCCAAATCTCATGTTTTTTTACTTCGCAATAATCGGGATCTAATCCCATAGAGATGAGAAGTGATTCCTTAAGTTCAATGGGATGAATTGCATCCGATGATACTGACTCGGCTAATTTTTTAAATAGGACTAAACTATTGATCTATCAAAATCGGATTCATCGTCGAGAATGAATGGATAACATAGGGAAGATCTTATCCATACTAAATCTGAAATGGGAATCTGATCCAATAAAGAATCCCATTGAATTGGCATCCTTTTCCACTTTTTCTTGTCTATAATAACCTACCGTCTTCTATATAACCCCCTTCGTTATATTATTGAAAGTACAATTTGTACATACAATTGAGGTATATATGCTGCGTTTCTATGAATACAAACGACCAAAGAGTAGAAGTGAGATGGAAAAAGGACGGGTTAAGTATAAACGATCTAATATAATTCCAACAAATTTAATAAAAAGGAACGTTGCTTGGTCTTTTCTGTATTGATTAGTTCTCTTTCTTCGTGGGACTGGGAAGGCTACATCAAAAATTAAGTGTGCAATTTAATGAGAAGAGTAGATTGTTTCCAATTAGGCATTGAGGATACACAAACAAAGTCGAAGCTAAAAAGGGTTGTCGTTTAAAATGTACAAGTAACTGCTGTCGAGGTAAGTAGTTAAGTTGCATTATGTAGGTACAATAAACGAATACAAATTTGCGTATTGTACTTCGGTAAAAATAGGAGCACTTTTTATTTCATTATCAAGAAAATCGAACCGAACGTCAGACGAGCGTATCTCTTAAAATATAAAATATGGAATACCACCGATTGTACGAATCTATATATGTTATGTCTCTCCCTTATCACTCGGCACTAAGTGGACTAAATGGAAATTCCTGTATTTGTCTGATGATAAATGCGAAATGAAAAACAAAAGAAATAAGGATCTCCACTGGGGATTAGATCTTGCTCCCTGTCTCCTTTTTCACGGAAAATAGAGAAAATTCATTCTCCATTCATCGGTCGGATCCTAGTCGGGACTGACGGGCTCGAACCCGGCAGATTTCGCCTTGACAGGCGGTTTGCTGACCAATTGAACTACATCCCAGCGAGGTGTATGGTATACATATTCTAATGTTTCAGAAAAACATTTTGCGTCGCGTTGTACAGAGACACGAATGATATACTCAACTATATCATATACACGATATTCCATATACACATAGAAAACACATAGAATGGAGCATAGTGAAAGGACACGGCCTTACTAGGAACCGGTGTTATTTTTTTTTATTGCCAAAAATGGATAATCAACCTTCATGAGAAAAAACGATTTTTCCTGTCATAATCTTTGCACTTGTGACGTACGTATACTGAATCTAGATCGTTAGAAGAAAAAGATCAGAACGAGTGAGAAAAACATGGATAGAGAAACAAAAATGGGACTCTTTCTTTTGGATCAGTATTTTTTTTCTGGGGGCAATGGTTATATCATTGGTTATATCATATTCATGGAGCGGCGAATTTTTGGGCCGAGGGCGGATGTGAAACAGCTTAGACATATCGCCAACGAATTTACAGCCGTCCCCATTAACCGCTCGGGGCATCGACCCCGGAAGAAATTCCGCGAGGCTTATTGACTAATCCATGATCAAACTTCCTTGTAGTACCCCCAGGGGAAGTAGAATCCCCGCTGCCTCCTTGAAAGAGAGCTGCCTGAACCATAGACAATAGGGCATATCCGCCCAAATGGTGATCATATATGATGATATAGGAGTCGTTTTTTGGGAATTGTCAATATAACTAATGATCTGACTAGATTGAACACTCTTTCTACTTATGTTAGATTCCATAGAATTTGGTTTGGATTTGATGTTTCCTGAATGAACCCTCCATACTATTTATATAGCGAAAAGGAGGTACAGGGGACTCCGTAGTTCAGGCAGTGAGGTCCGACAGAAAGGCAAAAGCGGGGTAGAAACCCCACTTAATTTCTGTTCTTCAATTTTAACTCAGTAATTGTAACTTACTAATTGCTTCGTTCATTGTGCAGATAAAATATGCCTATCACTATCTCACTTAAGTCAGAAAATTTAAAAACGATGAAATTTTCCTTTTTTCTTTGTTATTTTTCTAAGAATCGGTCAGGGTACGACTACCCTCATCACAGAATTCAGAAAATCTATCGAATCTATGTCGATGGGCAGATGTACAGGTACAATCATGTGAAGCTTGTTTGTTGGGGCCGTAAAGGTAAACAAAGCGGGGTCGGTCCTTGAAACCATTCCTGCATTATTTATCAAAAAAAAAAATGTAAACAATTTGCCCACTTGTCCTTTGGGGGGTCACTAAATTGAGTGCTCCTAAATGAAATGTATATTATTATGTGCATATATGTATAGATCATGACAGATTATGCAGTAGATAATAATGGAAAAAGGCTATAATCATGAACGAATAAACAAGCCCTTTTAAAAGTGGTAGAGTAACGCCCTGGTAAGCGTAAGTCAGCGGTTCCAATCCGATAAGGGTTTTCCAATAAAACTAAAGTTTTAGCTTTGTTTTTCGGATGGAGAATAGAGGTCTTTTATTCTAAAAAGAAAAGGGTAAACCAACATATAATGATTTTGATTATTACGAGTATAGGTTAAAGTGAAAAAATTATTCATTATTTTAGTACATTATTATTAGTTTAAATAATACTGAATAATTGTAGTTATAGAAACTAGTCTACCTCTGTAATGACAAGAGTTCCTTAATGTCTAATTATTCAAATTTTTGTTTTTGGCCAGGAATATTCGAGAGTCAATCGAATTATGAATCGCCAAACCAAAGTAATCTACTTCTCCATTGTTTCTTATCAAACCCAGGGCATAAATTCTAATCAATAAAAAGTAAGTGGACCAACCATTGACTGAGACTCTATCGGCTATTTGATATTAACTCGATATAGAGGAAAATCGTACAAGCGGATTTTTGTAGTTCCTTAGCCCACGCAAGTCAGGAATTTGTCGATATTTCCGATTTAGGAATCTTCTTCTACGAATGCTCATGGAATAAATCGTCTTCTTTTCCGTACATATAATAAGTAAAAGTTTATTTCGAACATATTGTTTCAATATCTTCAGTGAGTCAGAATCGATATGTTTTGTTCTTCCGCCAATGCAATAGAGAAACGAATGCGAGACAGGGGACTTTACTTTCTTTCCAGTATACCTTTATGTAAATATTTAATTAGTTTAGAGGCAGGAAAAAACAGTGATTTCTTTTTTGTGTTTTTTGACCCGTTTTAAAGATATACGTCTGTAAAAACTGTAATATGAGTCAGGACAATTCAGGTTCAATACTATGTACTTTTATATAGATAAAGTTATAAGAAAGTATAAGAAAGGTATAAAGGACTAATCGAATCGAGCTCGTGTATGATTCTTAGATTGGTTTGTGGCCCAATAGAAAAGAAGAATTTGTATCTTCGAAACCCATTGAAGGGGATGGGAAGAGAAATCGTCCACAGATAATCGAACGATCGTATGCCTTGAATTGATATGAGGTGGTCGGAATGGGTGAAGGAGGTTAACTATGAGGCTCGCTATGGGATATAGTCCTGGTAAATTTACACAAAGAAGCAAACAATGAGCTATTGTATTATGGATGATTGGTTACGGAGGGGGAACGTTTCGGGTTTGTAGTTGGTCCGGACTATGCTCTTCTCCTTGTGCTTATTCGACTTTAAGGAGGTTGGTTACAGGTACAACTTGTAACTATCATGGGATACCCATGGCTTGGCGAGTTCCTATTGGAGGTTGCATTCTTAACGCTGCAGTTTCCACTCCTGCGAATGTTAGCCATTATTTGTTGCTACTATGGGGTCCTGAAGCACAAGGAGATTTTACTCGTTGGTGTCAATTTAGGCGGTTGTGGACTTTTGTTGCTCTCCATGGGCTTTAGCACTAAAGGTATGTTACGTCAATTAGAACTTGCCGATCTGTTCAATGGCGACCTTAACTCATCGCATTCTCTGCTCCAATTGCTGTTTTTGTGTACAGATTCTTGATTTATCCACGGGGCATCTGCGGTTCGTTGCACCTGTTTGGAGTCGCGCCATATTCGATTCATCCTCTTCTCAAGGGTTTATTAATTGGACGTTAACCAATTCACATGATGAGGAGTTGCGGAGTATTCGGCGCTGCCTCTGCTATGCGTATTCATGGTGTACCGTAGAAAATACTTTATCGAAGATGGTGACGGTGCAAATACATTGCGTGATTTCAACCTAACTCAAGCCGAAGAGAATTTCAATGGTCACTGCTAACCGTTTTTGTCCCAAATTTCTGGGGGTTGCTTTTTCCAATAAACGTTGGTTACAGTCTTTATGCTATTTGTACCGTCACTGGGATTTATGGATGAGTGCTATTGGGGTAGTCGGTTGCTCTGAATCTACGTGCCTAGACTTCGTTTCCCAGAAATCGTGCAGCGGCGATCATGAATTGGACTTTCACACCAAAATATTCTCTTAAACGAAGGTATGCGTTGCTGGATGGCGGTCAGGTCAGCCTCATGAAAAAACCTATATTCCCTGAGGAGGTTCGACCACGTGGAAACGCCTTAATGGAACTGTAGCTTAGTGGTCGTGGACCAAGAAACCACCGGTTTCGCTTGGTGGGCGGGAATGCCAGACTTATAAATTGTCCGGGAAACTACTTGAGTCAGTAGCTCATGCCGGATTAATCGTATCTGGGACGGGGGCAATGAAACATTTGAAGTGGCCTCATTTCGTACCAGAGAAACCATGCAGAACAAGGATTGATTTACTCCGCACCTAGTACTCTAGGTTGGGGGGAGGTCCGGGGGGAGAGGTTATGGACACATTTACATACTTTGTATCTGAGTCTTCACTTAATTTCCTCTGCAGTCTTAGGCTTTGGTGGTATTTATCATGCGTTCTTGGACCCGAGACTCGTGAAGAATCTTTTCCTTCTTCGGGTATGTTGGACAGATAGACTAAACGACTACCATTTTTGGGTACTTCACTTAATTTGTTAGGTCTAGGTGCTTTTTTTTCTATGTCAAGGCGTGGGTATTTGGTGGGCAGATATGATACCTGGGCCCCTGGGGGGGGGGAGATGTAAGAAAACATACAAAATGACCCTTAGCCCCAAGGGTTATATGGTTATTACAAAATATCCTTTTGGGGGCGAAGGATGGATTGTTAGTGTGGACGATTTAGAGATACTGGGGACAGGTATGGCCTTAGTTTCCATTTGGTACACTTTGTGGAATTGGCATATCGTAACCAAACCTTTTGCATGGGCTCGCCGTGCCTTTGTATGGTCTGGAGAGCTTACGTTTCTTATAGTTTAGGTGCTAATCTGTCCTTATTGGGTTTATCTCTTGTTGTTTTGTCTGGTTTAATAATACGCTATCCTAGTGAGTTTTACACGACCTACCGTGCCAGAAGCTCTCAAGCTCACATTTAACCTTTCAGTCAGAACGCAACGTCTTGGCGCTTAACGTGGATCCGTCAATGACCTACGGGTTTTAGGTAAATATCTAATATGCTTCCCCGACTGGAGAGATTATTTATTTGGGGCGAAACTATGCGTTTTTTGGGATCTGTTCGTGCTCCCTTGTTAAACCTCTAAGGGGTCCCAATTGTGTTTGGACTTGAGTAGCTGACAAAAGACAGAACCACCGTGGCAATAACTACGTTCGGCAGATAGATGACTCTTCTCCTTTAGGTTCTTTAAATTCCCGTTGGTGGCGTAGCTACGAGATCAATGGCGTCACTTATGTCGCTCCTAGAAGTTGGTTGGCGACCTCCCATTTTGTTCTAGTATTCTTCTTTTTTGTGGGGCATTTGTGTCATGCGGGAAGGGCCCCGTGCAGCTGCAGCAGCTTTGAAAAAGGAATCGCATCGTGATTTGGACTGTTCTTTTCCATGACCCCTCATTAGTTGAGTTTGCCTTCTTTTCTTTTTATATCTATGCTATTTTTTTCCTGTTCTGGCTCGGCTATTCTCCCTAGCCGGGCCATTCCTTTTTATGAAAGATAACGGCCAAATGAATTAAGAAACACATTTATTCAACAAGCACAAAAAGGAGAGAGAGGGATTCGAAACCATCGATGTTCTTGTTAGGACTTACGGTTTCAAGACCGGAGCTATAAACAACTCAGCCAGTCTCTCCCCGAGACAATGTCTCTTTTATTCCTACAATGGATAGGATATATGAGAGGATACACGAACTATCTGTAGAAACATCCCAGATGCAAATCCATATTTGCGATGTATGATCTGTAGATTGTATAAATAGATATATGCTGATCCAGTAGTTCGGATTGTGAAGTAAATATAAACTCCCTCGACTCATGTCGAATAAAATTAAAGGCGGTAAGGTAAGCAAGTTCTAAAGATCAATTGGATTCATGGTCAAAATCCTACATGATGGCATTTTATTACAATTTTGACTAGCGAGGGAATCAAATGGTATAGTTCAGGTGTTGGTAGCGGCGGGGGGGGGGGGATTACAAACATGATATTGCTTTCAATAGCTGTTTTTGCATTAATTGCGACTTCATGCAGTCGTACTGATTAGTGTACACGTTGTATTGCTTCTTCTGATGGTTGGTAAAGTATAAAAATATTGATGTTTTCCGGTAATCATTATGGAGTGGATAGTCTTTCTGGGAGTTAGCCTAATTCTTCTCATATTGACGTATTTTTATTTACCAATCAAAAAAACTCCATTCCTTCACTTCTGCTTATAGAAATTGAATAATTCGAATTGTGAGACACATCAAGATTCAATCTGAGTTCCAAAAAAATTATATTTCATTCTGGTCTCCGAATATTGGCCCTGTAAATCTGATCCAGACGCATATGTATATGATATATGTCATATATGGGTGGCATATTGCGTGCGTAGCAGGAACGCGCAAAGGGATATGGTCGAATGGTAAAATTGCTCTTTGCCAGGAGGGAAGATGGGGGGGGTTCGATTCCCGCTATCCGCCCCCGGTGAAGAATGGCTTATGATAAGATAAGAGATAAAATCAAAATAAAAAATGAAATTCGAATAGTAATGCTAAAACTACTAAAAAGATATTTTTTTTTTACAAAAAAAGGGCGGGACAGGATTTGAACCGTGACCTCAAGGGTTAGAGCTTGAGAGCTACCAAACTGCTCTACTCCGCGCTGAAGAAACCGGGAACTTATGGGACGAAAGAAAGATTGTATACGGCCCCTCTACCATATCCGTAACCAATCGAATAGTCTCTTTATACCGAATGGTAAGAGGGCTCCTCTACTTCTATGATCATCTAGTCGTAGAGATTCATACAATACGAACGGATATTTTTCTCTTTACCACTGCTCTTAGTGCGCCTGTAACAAACATGCATGAAACATTTCTCGAAGTATTGCCGATAGCCAAGGCTCGATAGTTAGCTCTGGTCTTCCAGTCAAAAACAACGTCCGTGGAGACGTATAGGTGACTATACGTGGTGGGATTGCAATTTTCCATGAATTTCCCATTTTTTCACTAATGATGGAACTTTCTTATTTTTTTTTTTTGAGGATCGACGAATCAAATGATATTTCTGTTCCCATTTCTGTCGCTTCTCTCCCTTCTGATCACACTTTTCTTGCCATAATATAATTTTCATTTCCTATTATTATCATGTACCGTTCGGATCTATATGTAAAATATAAGAAGGTAGATCCTCCCATCTCCATCGAACAAATGAATTGTTGCTATACAGTACATAAAAAAAATAATAAATACTAATTAAAATTAACCAAATTTTCCTGGATGTAGAGGCAAGCACGAAACTGCCTAAGTGAATATAAACCTGACGGAAAAGGGGGCTATCCAACCAATCTGCTTGCACAATGGAAAAGCCACTGGCTTATCTCTCCACGAATCAACTTTACCAAAGTTCTTCATGCACCCATGCGAAAGTTTTCAAAATCATTCCTGCCATATCCCGCCAAAATTAAAAACATAAGTCCAGTAGCCCAAACAAGATGTCCAATAAGACATCCCCGCCCATAACTAAGCAACTATTCAATACTCAAAAGGATTATTGCCTTGTAATTGAAGAGTTTAACCTAGATAATCTCTTAACCATCCCATTAAAATTGGAATATTCTTAAATTGGGAAACGTTACCTTTCCATAAAGTGATGTGTTTCCAATGCCAATAAAAGTAACCACCCCAATGTATTTTACATCCAGAAACTGCAAATAAAATGCTTCCCCAGCAAAAATCACAGTACAGCCGCGTCCTGGGCCGTCCAAGGAAACTATAACCGAAAATCCTTTTATCTGCATAACTTGGAACACGTGCATCTAAACACCTTTTCCTAAAATCAATGTAGTGTATCAAACGCTAGAGCAAGATCATGATGACCAGAAGTCCCCAGGACCTATTGTTTAAGAGAGTGAAATTACTATTCCTTACAGCATTCAACCAAGCCCGGTAACCATATCTTCGCCCTGCAATTGAATGCGGCCATTCGTTGAAGATAAGAGTACATCGAACCCATATTAATCTTAACCCATGAGCGGATTGTATCCATTGGGCAAATATGGTTCAATCAAGAATTTGTTTTTCCGATACAAAATCGAGCATAACATCGTATGACATAAGGCCCAAGTATGGAACCCAAGAAACAGGTGGCCCAACTTAAATGAGATAATTATAGCTTCTTTGTGTTTCGACTTCTTGCCAATACCTTATTCATTCTGTTCTGATTGTAATCTCGAATGACGAAGATACTAGCTCATGAGCAAAGAGCTCCGTCTGATAACCCTGCGATGTAGTGTTGATGAGTATTAACGCAGCTTGAGTAGTAAAGCTTGTTCATGAATGCAGAAGCAGTAAGCTAACATGTTTGAGCTACTAAGGAATAATACCCCTAAAAGAGGCTAAGCACGACCTAATTGAAAATGAGCGAATTATTGATTGTGTCTAAGGACCCCCTTAGCCCACGCCCCCTAATCGACCCCCTGGGGAATATTTGTTTTCTAAAAGATCTTTGTACTGTGCCAATCCCGAATTAGTTCTAATACATAATTCCCATCGACAGAACATAAAATGCATGCTCAAATGTAGATGACAATATCGTCAGCCATAAACTTTGCTTTTGTTGATGAAATCACCGAGAAGGTTCGAATGGCATTCCTGTTCCTTTGGAAGTACCAAATAATGGCTACTCGAATCAGGGTTTTGGCATAAAGATTCCACTGACCCGTAAAAAGTGGTCCCCACCCTTGAGGATAGGTATACATCTAAAAAATTTTCCTCTGACGTCTGTCCCTGGATCCTGGAATAAGATCGACTGAACTAAATGTCCTGTCTCAAGCCAAAGAACTCACTCCGAAAATTCCTGACAAATGATGATTTAGACAATTCGGCATTTTTGAACCACGAAACGCTTGGTTCCATTTTGGTTGTAAGTGTACCAACCCGCTAGTAATGCTATAGCCTAACGAAATAATAGAAAAAAAGCTCCAGTATAAAGTATCTTCATTAGTGCGACTCCCGATTGTATACCACACTGTCACACGAAAAGCGATATTCCACTGGACCGGTATCACCTCCTCGAGTAAAGGCTTTCTTACACTGGTTGACAAAATATGATCCCAAATTGCATGAGCAATAGGTCTTACATGTAACGGGTCTTGTATCCTACTCAAAATTTCCTTGCCAACTACATTAAAGAGATTCCGGACGTCCACAGAAAGATTATTGCTAATTGCCCAAATTGAGAAAGCAAAATTTTCTGATAAACGTTCCTCAGTAATACATCATGACCCGAAGTCATGGTGCGGTAGCAATACCAACCAAATACGACGATAGTGGTGTCCTGAGCTAAGCCTTGCTAAAAAACTCGGAAATCTTAATGCCAAATGCTTTCAAATCTCCTAGCCATTATCTACGCAATATTCTTGCTAAGAAGACTGCCTGTTTGGGCAATT
Organism: Musa balbisiana; assembly: GCA_004837865.1. Lineage (NCBI taxonomy): Eukaryota > Viridiplantae > Streptophyta > Magnoliopsida > Zingiberales > Musaceae > Musa > Musa balbisiana. The sequence goes on from PYDT01001945.1 coordinate 38,202, forward strand.
CCACCCATAAGGTAAGGTTACGTCCTACAGCACTCCTTGTACCATGCTCACGGCCTCGAGCTGAGTAGCGGAGCACCTTTTCATTTGTTTGAGCCCCAACGATGGCTTCCTGAGTTCTTGCCAATAAACCACGGCCACTATGAATTAAACTGAAAGCCCAACCAAATGAGCACCTAAGCAAAGAGACCAATCAGATAATGAAGAACGCATAAGACTGAATTACCTGAGATGCCTGTGCCCATAATACTCTCGAAGCCACCCATTAATCGTAATGGAACCTGGCTCAAAGTTTCCTCCTGTAAATATGAGTTACTACCCCTTGATCACTTATAGTACCCCAAACCATCCGACTGCTTTTCCAACGAAATGGAAAATAACTACGGAAATCGGGCATTGTACATCCAAATAGACCTAAGAAGACAGATCCCAGGCAGATACTTTACCATGTCCCCCCCTCTTCCCGGTCCTCACAAGGAAAACGAAAACCAGATGTGCTTTATATCATGTATCAAACGGGAACGGCGAGCAAATGAACACCTTTCAGTAGTATCATACAGTCACGTGGATCGTAATGCATGAATATGATGGACTAAGAAGTCTGCGGTTCCTAATGGAATAGGTAACAAGCGACTTTGCCGCCTACTGCTACCAACTCACCACCTCCCCAAGTTAAGCTGGTACTTGCTGTTGCACCAGGAGCTGTTATGCCGGTGCTAAAGCATGGGTGTTTTTGTACCCATTGAGCAAAGATGGGTTGTAATTGTATAGCGGTATCTGAAAACATATCTTGTGGACGCCCTAAAGCGCTCATGGTATCATTATGAATATACAAGCCAAAACTGTGAAACCCAGAAATATACATGCCCAGTTAAGATGTGATATGATTGCATCGCGGTGTCTAAGGACACGATCTAATAGATCGTTGTATCGAGTAGTTGGATCGTAATCTCTTACCATAACAATTGCTGCATGTGCAGCAGCACCAACTATGAGAAACCCACCGATCCACATGTGATGTGTGGAACAACGAAAGTTGTGTACCATAGTCAATAGCTAGGTATGGATAGGGAGGCATGGAATACATATGGTGAGCTACAATAATGGTTAAAGAGCCTAACATAGCCAGGTTAAGAGATAATTGAGCATGCCACGACGTTGTTAGGATTTCATAGAGTCCTTTATGGCCCTGGCCTGTTAAATGGACCTTTATGAGCCTCTAAAATGTCTTTAATGCCATGACCAATGCCCCAGTTGGTTCTATACATATGACCAGCGATCAGGAAAAGAATTGCAATAGCTAAATGATGGTGTGCAATATCGGTCAGCCATATACCACTGTTATTGGGTCCAATCCTCCACGAAAAGTAAGAAATTCCGCGTATTTTGACCAATTCAAGGTGAAAAAGGGGGTTGCTCCCTCGGCAAAACTGGATAAAGTTGAGCCAAAGGTCCCGATTCAAGATAAATTCATGAGGAAGTGGTATCTCTTTAGGATCAACTCCAGCGTCGAGAAATTGGTTAATCGTAAAGATACATGGATTTGGTGTCCCGCCCAAGAAAGAGACCCAAGTCCTAGTAACCCCGCTAATGGTGATTAAGCGCTGTGCGATTCTACATCTTGGAACCAAGCCAATTTGGGGCGGCTTTGTGATAATGGAACCAACCAGCAAAAAGCATTAACGATGCAAAGACCATGCGCCAATGGCGTACAATAGAGTTTTCATTCGCACTAGTTTATTCAGATGCTCGCCAAATCTGAAAAAATCCGGAGGTTCATTTGTATTCCCCTCGGAACCTCCAACCCACATCACCATCCATATTTCTTGACCTACTATTGTCCAAACTACCTGGCACTGGGTGGCAATGTGAGTGTATCACTTACCATGCTCCATAATTGAAAACGGGCGCCATGGAAGACTGCCACTCGCCAAAGAAAGATAATGGAGAGTTTACAAAATGACCCTAAATACTTTTGAGAGGATCTCCTCCAAATCACTGGTATGACTATCGTAAATCGTGATCATCAGCTGTAGGTCCAGGATCCAAGTTTAGTAATCAGGGCCCTTATCTATTGTTCTTGAAAATGGCCGGTCTGGCCCTTCCTCGAAAGACGTTTTTTTTGTGGATCCCTATCTACAACAATTTTCACTTCGTTCCGAACGCATAATCATTACGTCCCCCCTCTTCCGACCAACACATACAAAGAGAACCACCGCCACAGTTTTTTTACGTGAAAAACCTCTGACAGTAGCTATTTATTTTTATGATTAGTCCCTTTCTTTTCCTATCTTTTCTCCCATCCCATCTATTTTATTTAGTTATTCACTTAGATCAATTATTAGTTAGTCCTAGAGGCAATTTGATCTTGAATTCACTCCGAGGCAGTGTTCGGATCTTTAAGGACATAACGATTAGGTGCCCACTTACCCCTTCTCTCTTGGAAGTCCTTTCCCCCACATGACGAAAACTAATTTTTTTGTGCAACCTAGTGTAGCTTTATCTGCAATGTTAAATCCCATATGATCTAACTTCCATGGAATATCTTTTACTTTACTCTAAATTAATCACAAGACCATTCATTAGAATTAATAAGATCCAGTCTATAGCTTATATCTGATTTGTCATTCGAAGGTACCTTTTAATTAGCTTTATTAGTTTTTATTCTATAGTGTATTCGGATCATTTATCCCTACGAGAACCATACCAGCACAAATGAGTTTACGAGGAAGGGATACTAAAATTCTTGATTGGATCTTTTCATGGGAACGATCTATTGTATTTGATTGATGGATCCACAACTATTTTCATGAATTAAAAAAGAGAGTTGTTTTATTCGAAACGCCTCGTATCTCAACCAATTATGTGCTTCAATATAATTACCTGGACTAATCTCTATTCTTGTTTCCAATACTCCATCAGCTTGATCGGAACCAAGCCCCTCAATTTCAGAATCACCCTGTAGAATGGCCTGTTCTACCCGGTCGGATGGTGGTTTCCTTCCATTAGAACCGTACTTGAGAGTTCTACATCATACGGCTCGGCAATCGATTCTTTTTTTTTTTTACTTGCGCCCCCATCTATCTACCCTATGCTAACGAATTAGATTGTCATAAATGTATCCCTTTTTCCATTTTTGTTGGGGGTAGCCAGAAGAGTGAATACATAAGTTTAAAAACTCTAATTTTTTGATCAATAACCCAGTTTTGTCTTTCTCCACGTAAGAAGAATGAAGCATGATCGCCCCTATATCCTATAGATAGTGTTTATATAGGTAGAATTTTCTGAAGTAAACTATTCTCGGTTTATATATTGAATTTATATAGAATAGAATCTTTGAAAAGAATTGCCTCATAAGATAAGAAAAAAGAACTTACTATCTTTGGGATCTGAGATACACCGCTGCCCTCAATAATTTAGTGGGATTCGACTCTATTACCTAAGTTGATTCCTAACTTTTATCCGTAGTATGGCATAAGTAAATGTAAGCAAAGCAGTTCTTAACGCGATGCGACCCAATCGTTGTTAATGATCTTTACGGTGCTTCTCTATCAATTCATACTTTATCCATCGAGTTAGTTATAGGCTGTATCTATTCTTCCTATTGGTTCTCGTGAAGTCTCTTTATTGCTACAGCTGATAAAAATCGTTGCTTTTAGGACGATGCATATGTAGAAAGCCTATTTTTTTTCTAGTCTTTACTAGTCGATGGATCTTTTGTGCCTTTTCTATAGTGGAGATAGTCGCACGTAAGGACAGATCACGGCCATATTATTAAGCTGTGGTAAGATGGGTTCGTTTTTTTTTTTTCTTTAGTGCCCGGAAATAATATTCCAAAGCCTTTGTATGCTCTCCACGTGCTTGTGTGTATAAGGCCTTGTTATAGAGTATATAACTTCGATATAGGGATCAAATTTGGGTCGCGTAGCTGCAGAATAAAGTCTTGTAAAAGCTTCCGATTAATTTCCTTCGGATTGAGCCAACATACGTTACGGCGTCATTCTATTCAAAGAATCTCGTTCCGGAACCGTACGTGAGATTTCATTTCAAACGGCTCATCCCTTCTGGCATAGTGACTAAAGGAAATAATCCATGGAATTAACATTTCACTATTCTCATTGAACTGACAGGTAGCTGGGATTGTACAAGAAATTTACTAGCCAGCCTTCCCGCAAGAGTTTTTTTCTAACACCAATCGTATAGTGCTAGATGAGACAATGTAACCCAGCAATTTCTTTGTCCTCAACGCCCCCTATTTCCAGAATTGTCTTCAACGATCTTTGATGGTTATACGGGTACCAAAAAAGTACGAAACGAGATGGATGTTTGTTGTCCCAACCATTCTGTTAGCCCCGTACCGATAAGGAAAGGGTCTCATTATAACAAAGTTTTTGTTGTGTTGATTTCCTAGGTGTAGTGCTCTCAACACATGCCGCCTATTGGTAATAGTGGAGTAGGATTGCCCCGCAAACGGAACCTATAGGTGTAAACTTGCGCTCAATACGAAAATCGACAATTGAGCATCTGGGCTGCGATCAAGCGAGGATACACGACAGAAGGAAGGTGTTGGCGATCCCAAACTGTGACACGTTCACCAAGCGTGAGTTTATTTCAAAACTTGGTCTTTCTATCCCGGAAGTCCCTTTCTCTTTGTTAATACTGAGAGCGACCTAGAATAAAAAAAAAAACAAGAAAAAGAATCAATCGGCACCATCTCTGTAATAGGTAAATGCCTTTTTTTTCTCCGGAAGTATAAATCGTATGATGAAGTACCACATGAGTGGTAATAGGAATCCAAATCTGCTGAATCATCATGTTATGATCTTCTACATCCTAGGTCTCCCCGTTCCGTCATCTGGCTTATGTTCTTCATGT
>PYDT01000701.1:0-25000 GCA_004837865.1 Musa balbisiana
AGTGTATTGCTTGCGAAGTATGTTTGTCGGTATGCATAGATCTTACCTGTGTTGATTGGAGATTGGAAAGAGATATGAAAAGACACCTTGCTTAAGTATAGTATTGATTTCGGGGTCTGTATTATTTGTGGTACGTGTCCGAGTATGGGCCCCAACCCAACTGTTTTATCCATGACTGAAGAATAGGAGCTTTCTACTTATGATCGTCCCGAATTGAATTCGAACAAATTGCTTTGAGTCGTTTCCCAATGTGCATAATTGGAGATTACCAATTCAAACAGTTTGAATTCGACTCAAATCAAATAGATACGTAAACCTTTGATTCATAACGATTACGATGACTAAGATTTGTTTGATATAAAAGATCAAAACTTTTTTATTTTGGTTGGCATTACTACAACTAATTATTAAATAATAATTGTCAGTACTACAACTAATAATAGTAATAATATTGGTGAGAACCACTCTTGAGTTTAAACTGATAATATGATTTCTCACGGAATATTATCCGAAATAACAATTCAACTACTTTTTTTATTCTTTTTCTTTGGATAAAAAGTCAGTAGATTGGCCCAATAAACTAATTATAGCTATATATAAATTAAATCTATTGAATAATTATATCCTCAATATAACATTAATACTATTATAATCTATTATAAAATGATTAATCCATTTAAAATTATATAAAAATTTAATCCATATTAAGATTTAATTCATTAAGGCACTATCATTATACAATAAATATAACATCTCATATAACAATAAAATTGGGTACACCCTTTTGTCCTTTCCTGACCATTTCGTAAGGTCAGATTTGACTTATATTTTTTTTTTACATATTATACTATGGATTTACCTGGACCAATACATGATATTCTTGTAGGCATTTCTGGGGGTCAGTTTCTTATACAGGGGGTCTGGGGGTAGTATTCTTACCAATCCTATTTATTCTGCTTTTTTTCGTTGGGATTGGTTTTCTTGTGTGTTGTATTCCTTATTCTACATTCCATCGAACTCTTTTTTTGTGCTACGCCGCACAGCGACTTATTTATGTGGGAGCCGTAAATGGTCTTAATCATATTTGCGGTAATGGTCATGATGGTTCATAATTCCAATGATCTGTATTTTATGGACCATTGGAATGTAGTCACTTCCACGTGGTTGTACCAGTATTCTTTTTCAATAATACTACAGACCAAGACGTCCATGGTCTGAATTATTTGGCTATCAAGACAAACCAATTTATAGAACAGGCCCTAATAATTAACGTTCAACAAATTGGATTCATTTATCGACAGATTTTTAATCTTCCCTTTGAACAATTTCTATAATTCTTGTAGTTTCCTTGATAGGTGCAATACTATGGCTCCCATACTAAATACTTAGAATTTTAAAAGAATTAAAAAGTTTTTTTAGAATTAGAGAGTTTCTAAATAAATAAAAAATCGAATCGCTTTGAATTGTCATATTGAAATGATCGAGATTGAGAAGGAGTTTTCATGAATTTTTCGAGCATGTCGTTTTTTTGAGTGTATTTTAGTTTCGATCGGTCTCTCATGGTTGATCACAAGTCGAAACATGGTTAAGCACTTAGTGTCGTGAGCTTATACTAAATTTCTGTTAATATTAATCTTGTAACATTTCTAGATATATTTTATAGTCGCCAAGTTACGCATTGGGCCTAGACATTTTCGTGCAGATCTTATTATGAGCTGTTACAGCGTGGCTGAAGCAGCGATTGGTTAGCTATTGTTTCGTCGTTCATCGAAACAGAAAATCACTCGTCAATCAATCGAAGTTGTTGATAATTCGTGCTATTATCATGATCCTATAGTGAATATCAGTTTATAATGATCATATAATCAGACACCGCACAACATGATAAAGCATAGAAAATAAAAATTAAATGGAATATTTTTTCTATTCTTTTTCGTATTCTTTCACTTTCATTCCATTAATGGGGGGAAAACATAATTACTTCTTAATTTTATTGGTATTATAATTTTTTTATTTCGTGTTTTTAATTTGTTTAATTTTATTTAGTTTTATGGATTGAATTTTAATGTATTTTCAAGATTTTAATGTATTTTAATTTTAATGTATTTTAATTTTCATGTTTTTAATGTCTTTTTAATGTATTATTGTATTTTGTAAGTAGTAATATAGGATAATATACTGTTATTGTTATTATATATAATATAAATATACTGTATAATATTATAAATTTATTATATAAGACTGTATAATATATAAATATTATAATAAAATAATAAAAATATTCTCATAGTTATATGTTCATCATATTCACGAAAAAAATTAACTTTACAATTGTTTTATTTGTATATCTCATATTTTCCAATAGGAATTTACTTTAGTTTTATTTTTATATATTCATCTTCAAATATGATATTGAATATTGATTTGAATTATTTGCTCAATTTGTGTGTCGGCCAATTTTAATTAAACATGTGGCTCGTATGACTCATGATTTTTGAAACGAATCAAGTCTCTTGGCTTTTCCTCTCATGAACAGATTTGAAATATTTGATTCTTAAAATTTTTAATAACCACTGCTTCGTCTGTGTCATATATAAATACTAATTTTCTACCAGATTGAAAAGTTTTATGTTCAACCTGGAATGTATAGATCCAATGGCACATTCAGTAAAAATTTATGAGACCGTGTAAGTGGTGTACTCATTGTACGAGCCTCCCCACATATGTTTGGAAATGAGCCTTGGGACGGATGTAAAGCTACCAAATTGCTTCCGCACCAAGAACCGAGGACGGTTGGGTTGTAAGAGATGTAACCGCCTGTCCAACGGATTTTTTGAGTGTCCTGTTTATTTATCATAGGAAACAACTCGCAGCATGGGTTCCCCCCCCCCCCCCCCCCACCTAGTTATTGATACGTTACAAAAAAAAACAATCCACTTGATCAATTTGATCCTCTTTACCGTGACAAAGCCCGTACTCGCGAAAATATATTATTCTATTCCGAGCACGGGTTTACCTGGTCAAAACTCTCTTTTGTTGGTTGTCTTATAAACGGTTAGTTTCCTTGGTTAACAATACTTGTTTTATTTGCCGATATCCGTCGGTTCTTCATTGCTTTCTTTCCTCATAAAGGAACTAAGATTTTTCTATTATTGCTATATGTTTATATGCGCGTTGGAGCTCCTTCTAACGACCTATGTTTCTGTTATCATTTCCATGGGCATCCTTAACCCAATGGGAGGAAGATTTAAAATGTCATAATAGTTTACATGATTTCACTGGAAACGGGAATCGATGGGCTGTCCATAGTACCTATTTTAACTGACAGGATTTATCACTACTTTAGCTACCTTAGCCGCTTGGCCAGTTCTCGACATTCGCGATTGTCTCTTTTCTCATGTACGCAATGACAGCTGTCAATATGATTTATTTCTTTCTCGAGACCTTTTACTTTTTTTCATGCTGTGGGGGTTAGAATTAATTCCTGTGTTATTTACTTTTATCCTGTGGTGAGGCCAGAAACGTGCTCTACTCGCCACACAGTTTATTTTGTACACTGGGGCGGGGCTCCATTTTTCTCTTAATAGGAGTTCTAGTATGGGTTTATATGGCCCTATGAACCCACATTAGATTTTTCAAAATTAACTAATCCAATCCTATCCTGCTGGCATTGGAAATAATATTATATTTTGATTCTTATTTGCTTATGCTGTCAAATCGCCGATTATACCCTACATACTGGTTACCAATACCCATGAGAAGCACATTACAGTACAGTATGCTTCTAGCTGGAATCTATTAAAATGGGCGCTCCTGACTATTTCGATCAACAAAAAAAAATGGGGGAAACAACAAAAACTTTTTTTTTTTTTAATTACCCCCCCTCATCTATATTTTCTCCAGTGCTGGTGGATCAGTTGGAACGAGTCAAACAGAACTATGCAGCTTCAACCTCCGCGGTCACGGAATTTAAAAAAAGATAGCCTAGCTCTTGTATCCACATGGGTTTCACAATTATGGAACTTGGTTCTATACCCGGATGTGACCAACGGTGCCATTTTACAAATACTCTCTCCTCGGATTTTATTGGTGGGCGCTTTTTTTTTCTGCAGAACGAGTTTGTGATAGAATACGTCTTGTTAGCCTCGACGAAAGGGGGCGATATCGATCCCAATGCCAACTATTTACCAGTTCGTAGTTTTTTTCGATGCTTCTCTCTTGCCAGGAATGAGTGGTTTGTTGCGAATTCTTAGTCTTTTTTTGGAACTAGCTTACCTAGTCGCAAAATACTTTTAATGCCCAAAATGCTAATTACTTTTGTATAGCAATTGGATGATATTAACTCCTTTTATTTATTAATCTATTTACGTCAGATGTTCATGGATACAATCTATTCAATGTTTCCAAACTCGAATTTTTGTCGGATCTTGACCACGAGACCTATTTGTTTCACTCTGTATCTTTCTACCCGCTAATAGGTTTTGTAAGTTATCCGATTTCGTTCTCGTCGCTATCAGTTGACAGGGTGCAAGCTATCCTATCTAATGACTTCATCGATCGTCTTTCATTATAATACGGACATCAATTGTTGTCGTTTGATTTTGAGATTTTTAATCTGTTCGCTGTACAATACAACAGACAAAGTGAATTAGAATTGTTACTGAGATGCATTTTTAGTTTGTTGAGAACGTTTTGAAAAGCATGAATGATTCAACGTTCCTCAAACTCCACAAACAGAAGCCTTTATATATAATATATGGATGATTTCTTATGTATTCTTTATGGTAGTTTATTCAATTTATTTTCTGTGTAGTTTATCAAGTAGATTTTAATGTGAATGAACAAACTATGGAACCTAGCCTATAGATTGATTCAAAATAACATCCAAATTATAAGAAATCCTAATAGAGCCAAAGGCCGATCCGTACTTTTCAACTTGATTTGTTTCGACTTCTAATAGTATTCTAGTTCTATTATGTAGATACATCGCGAATTTAACAAAATGGGCCATAATAAAAGCCCAGTTTCTTTGGGCTATCCCAATTCCATAAGTGCCCCGGCCTCTTAGCCCATCCTGCTCCACAAAAATGCCTAGGTAAAAAGGTAAAGTCCTAAACTACTGACCCGATAACCCAATACTCCAAACGTATGGATCAATTGATCTTTATAATAATTTTCGAATGACAAAGAAAAGAAGTTTTTAAAAACCCTTCTTTGTTCATTCAAATATGAATCTCACCAAAGAAAAAGGGCGGAATTAATAAATTATTACCTTTACAAAATATCGATGTTGTTTCGAAAGGTACTGATAAAGAGCGACGGATATAATGTCCGCTAAACGGTAGCGCATAGCTTAATAACATCCTACTTCCTTGCATCATTCCCCACGCGATTGGTAGAGCAGTACTAATTTGCGGATTGATGCATTCATTTTAACAAACCCGAGTGTCAAAGCTTGTGTAAAAATGGTACTTTGTGCGTTATTGTGCTTAATCATTTTTATGTTCCCCTCTTGGAAATCATATATAAGGAGAAACTACACGAAGGAAGATTAATGACGCGTAACTTACTTAATGGAAAATGTCCTAAAACCACGAAACCTAAGATCCTGTTATAGAGAAAAAAGTGGCTATCATCCCTTTTTCCAATGAATCACGCATCCTACGATTTGCGACTAATAAATATTAAATGAATCGTAATCACATTGAAATTATCGAAAAAGAGATATGATAATATATTTCTAAGTTGTAAATATCATAAAAGGGGGGTTCCCATTAGAGATTGAAATCGAGAAGTGAATACATTAGCGATTCGTTGTGTCTCTTTTAGATGATTTATTTTCTAGGATTTATAGAATGCCGCCACTCGGACCTCGAACCGAGATGCTCTCCACTGCATTCCTAAGAGCACGTGTCTACCGCTTTTCACCATGGCGGCTTACTTGAATAATAATAGTCAATTCACGTTGATCGTCGAGAATCAGTTCAATATAGTGGAGTAACTTGAAGCGATAAATAAGATTCTTTAAATTCCTATTTTAATCTCTATTCATCCTATTTGATCTATATTCAAACAAAATTAATCTTTTAGTTTGATCATTGAATTTAGGTTTAATAATAAACTTCGCGTACTAAGAAACTCCGTTCTTCAACACCGTTAGAACCATCAATAGTTTGTTTGTTCGTCGATGTTTGAGTATAGAACTAAGAATTTCCTTTCTATTTTTTAGATTCGTTTTTATTTATCCGATTTTATTTCATAGATTCAAACAAAATGCAAAAGATTTTTTTTCAATGAAGAAATTAAAATACAGGATTAAAATTTCTAGGTAGAAACAATTTCATCACTACATCAAAGAATTTTGAAATTTTCCTAACGATTTCGACCCCTTAGTATCATTCCTTAAGTACATTAGAGTATTAATACGCTTAATTATATATAAATGGAATATTTACCAACAAATGTGGTTTTTGTGAGGCATATAGAAAAAGATTTTCAGTTCATCGTAATCATACTCTCTTTTCACAATAGACATATTTTTCTATTTGAAAAGTAGATAGAAACAAATATCCATAATTCGATTACATACCTTTATTCTACATACCACATCGACATACTACAACAGCTATTTCTAACTCATATTGATATTGAAGAGTTCAATCCATTATTAATGTACTCGTTCCATCTTAAAAAATTCGAAGTTCTTCGAGTATTCAATTTCCTGATTATCAAGGACTTTAGTATTTGTTTTGTTGCACAAACTTTTTTGAACGTCCGGTGGAACCCGAGTTAGCTAAGGAAAAGCCTTTAGCTGCAGCTAAATCCTTTTTTTTCCAAATATTTTTCGAATACGTTTTTTTTTGACATAGAAGTACGCTTGTTGACTGCCATTCAAAAGGGTTACCATTTTTATCGTTTGTATGTGAATACATTTATTGTGTTGTTCAAAAGGATTTCCTTTTTAGTCATTACTATACTTATTCCCTGGTAAATAGTTTTTAAAAGCATTTTCAAATATATTTAAACCTATTAAACTATAATTTTAGTAAAACATATTAGTAAAACTATATATTAACCCAAAACAAACTATAATATATGGATTAATTACGCAATGTATTCACACTATCACATATACAACAAACACTAGGTATAAAAAATCCCAGTAAAAAAGGAAGGAAGTGATTTTTTGAAAAAGTTTTTTTCTATTAATTGTTAAGCGAGAGTGCTATTTTGTCATTCAAATTACAATTCAAACTAGTAGTTAATCTGTTAACCAAGATATTCATTACCCCTAAAGATAACCTCAATTCCCATCTTTATTTCAGTTCTATACGAAGTAGTAGTATCTTCCGATGCAACATAAGTTTTTCCTTATTGTTTGAATCCAATCAAACATAGTTTTCCTTTTGTATTGGAATCCAATCAAAAACGTAAGTTTTTCCCTTATTGTATTGGAATCCAATCACTCAGTATTTCAAAGGAGTTACAGAGGGTTAGGGAATTACTATAAAAAAAGAAAAAAGAGGATAACTAGGTCCTTTTTATTCAATTAACTATGGGATCCTAGTATCTATATTAGAATCAAGTACTCCTTTTGATAAACTCTTTTTTATTATTAACCTATTTTTCTTATTATACGATATATTGGCTTAAATTACCAGAATCGATCGTCCTACTAAGCCTAACTAGAATCTTAGAATGAATTCAGTTCATTTTGTTTTCTGATGGAACTCCATACAATAGCATGGATTAATCCGTTCTTCACTTCTCATTACTGTGCAATAGGATGTGGACTATCTACTGATTCGACAGCACAAAACGATTCGTCGTATTGGGCTTTTACTAGTGGTTTACTGTTAATTAGTTATTGGGTTTCAGCCAATTTATCTATATCCAAAATACATGGAAGTTCCATCTATCATATCTATGTTCTTGTCCATAAAGTAGGCAGTTTGCAGACTAGAGTTTGGGGGATATTGATCGACCCACGAGTTTTTCTATATGTCATACAATCTATACTGTTGGGTAACTCTAATGTTTTATTTATATAACAATTATATGTCCTCACGTCAAGGATTCGAGATTTTTGCTTATATGAGAGGTTTTGTTCAATCTCCATGTTGGGATAGATTACCTTTCCAATTTTATACACATTTATATTTTTTGGGAACGGTGGGATGTGTATTTCCGATTATAATAGGATTTTGGTTCCCACGACCCGACTGCACAAGTGTCTCGTCAAAAGCTGTTGTAACTATCGTGTAGGGATTTTGGTTTAGTTTAGGAATTTAGGTTTTTATGATAACAGGATTTAGAAGTTCGGTGATTTGTTCGAATAACTCAAACTTGCTCCATACTAATGGGGTCGTTCCTTTATTTGCTACGTTTTGTGACCTCTTTATCTATCTTGGTGCAGTTGCTAAGTCCTCCCAATTCCCTTCACGTATGGTACCCGTGCCATGGAAGGACCATCCCATCTCTCTCTTATACACTCTGCTACTATGGAGCAGCAGGAATTTTTCTTGTCGCTCGACTTCTTCCTATTTCTAGCTATACCGTACGTATGGATTTCATATCTTTAATGTTTAATACAGTACTCTAGGAGCTACGTTGTCTCTTGCTCAAAGAGATATAAAATAATTTTTAGCTATGCTACAATGTCCTCATTGGGTATATTATGTTAGCGTCTAGGTTAGGTTCTTATCGAGCTGCTTTATTCCATTTGATCACTCATGCCTAGTCTAAGCTTTATTGTTTTTGGGATCCGGATCTATTTTCTGTCACTTGAACCTCTTGTCGGATATTCAGCCAGAAAAAGTCAAGAATATGGCTCTATGGGTGGCTTAAGAAGATAGTCCAATTACAGAACACTTTTTTATTATGTACCCTTTCTTTAGTTGCGGTATCCCTCTTGCTTGTTTTTGTCCAAAGCGGAAATTCTTAATGATATTGGTTTATTCCCCCATTTTCGCAATAATAGGCTTGTTTCACAGCATATTACTTCCTTTTATAATTGTTTCGGTGTATTTAACTTACCTTTGAGGGCATTCGCGTTCATTTTGCAGATTACAGAGCACAAAAAATATCTCGTCCTATTCAATATCTCCTATGGGGAAAGGAGGTACCCCAAGCAGTCCAATAGAAATTTACCTTTATCAACATGATAAAAGGTCTTCTTGGTTTTCAAAGGTATGTATAAATTTGAGATAATCTAAAACATGCATACGATCTTAATTACTCTTTCGCGAAAAAAAATACACTTACATGGTGACCCTCGCGCGTGGACATAGCTATTCGAATTTCCCCGCTGCTTTATTGTATTTAGTTACTTTTGTTGTTGGATCAATAGTGGTGGGGGGGTGTCATTTTGATCAGGGCTAATAGATTTGGATATATTATCCAAATGGTTTAACTCCACTCACAAACCTTGTTTCCTCCAAATCGAGGAAGTGCAAATGTATACCCAATGAAATCATGGGGGAGTTTTTTACAAGCAGTTTTCGGGGAATAAGGCATATTTCCTGACTTTACTAACAATAATAACGTATATGGGTCTAGCTTATCGATAATATAATCAACAGGCGCAATTTTGACTTGATCCATTCATTTGGTAAAAGGTGTCCCCTAAAAGAAGTAATCTGTACGAGCTGCAACGGCAAAATGGAACTATACATGTCATAATCGTGGTTACAGAATAGACTTTTTATACTGGGTTTTAACCCTGGTTAGGTAAGGGGTTTAAACGAACTATCTTGTGTGATAGATAATAATTGATGAATTACAATGGGGTTGGCATTGCAAAGTTTTTTTTTATAGGCAGGATCAATCCTATGGGAGTCCGAATCGCTTCGTTCTCTATTCTTTTATTTATTTGTGCATCAATATCTTATTCCTTTTTATTAAATTGTATTTTTATATGTTTTTTTTTTTTTTATGTAGAAATATCCTTGTTTTTTACTACAGTACTCTATTACTAATCCTTTGTGCACTTTGGTGTTCCATAGACCGTCCACTGATTTTGGTGACTTGACTACTGCATGTAATAATACGACGTAATGACACAAGAAGGTCACATAACGTTATCTTTTACCCCGATTGCAATATGTGACTCATGAAGAATCTGAATCTGGGGATAAACAGTTTAACACTGCTTACTTTTACGTCACTTTATTCTTGTACATATGAAAATGAGATTTTGACTTCTTACGCAAACTTACTAAGTTGTTGTGTTTTCATCATATAACGATCTGGTTTAACTCATTACCCGAATTATGAATAAAAAATACAATACCTATCATACCTTCCATTCAACTTCTTTCCTTTACCTTCTAGGAAGAAGTATAAAGTTCAGGTCAAAGATCACACGTAGAGTAGTGATAACCATAGAGTTAATGGGTATTTCATAACTAATAATTGATCTAGCAGTCGTAACCACCTACAATGAATATTTATATTCGATCCGTATCTGCCATAAGAAGCCCATAGGATCAATACTTGAAATGGCGACCCATACAAAAACACCTATACTGAGTCGCTAAAATGAGCGATACCCAAAGGATTACAATAACTTAGTATAATTGCTAGGACCACTATAGACGGTCCAATACTAAACAAACGAACATCTCCTCTAGATGGAGAAGGTCTTCTTTAAAAGTAGTTAGTTCCATCTGCTAGAGCTTGAATAATTCCAAGGGCCGGCAGATTCAGGCCCCTACGTTGTTGTATGCGCTGCAGATATTTTTCTTTCTAACCACACAATTTGACTAAGTACCCCTATTGTAATTCCCACTAATAAGGTCAAATGTACAAAGATCCAGTCCATATACTTCTTTTAAGGGTCCGATATTAGGAAAAGAATTGATAGTTTGTACTTCTGTCGTATCACTTATCAGTTCAACGATCAACCTCTCCCATAATATATCTATACTACCTATATCGTCATTAATCACCATTTTCATTCTTTAACTAGCTGAGAAGAAGTGCAAATTATGAATGCCGTGGACAATTTTCCATCTCCAAGGAAAAACTATATCTCCTAATCAAATAAATTCCTAATTCCCCTTTTGGGGCTTCTACTCTCACACGTATTTCTTGTTTTCGACAATTCAAAATTGGGTGAATTTTTTTACTAATAAATCTATATTCAAAATCATTCCATTCGGATTTTTTTGGCTCTATCCAAGCGTCACTCACTTCTCATAGGGTCCTCCAGGAATTCCTTCTAGAGCCTGTTGAATTATTTTTTATAGATCCCTCATGTCACGATCCGTACTAAATAACGAGGCTACTAATCCCTCTTTTTGCCATTGGACT
Source organism: Musa balbisiana (assembly GCA_004837865.1). Classification (NCBI taxonomy): domain Eukaryota; kingdom Viridiplantae; phylum Streptophyta; class Magnoliopsida; order Zingiberales; family Musaceae; genus Musa; species Musa balbisiana. The sequence goes on from PYDT01000701.1 coordinate 11,314, forward strand.
TCCCAAATCGATTCATTGTACACTCATATTATGCAATTTTTACGAATATCCCATTGGGGCCAGAAGCTCGTAACATCGGTCCTGATTAAACCCCAATTTATTGCTTCCTCCAGCCCAATACTGCCCATCTCCTTCCGACTCGCTCCAAAAAATGGGATTTCGCGTATAGTTTTTGATATTCCAACAATTTCCTTTAAAAAATAATCCAAAATCCAACATTACTATCCATCCCATACGGTAGATTCGCAGCTACTCCTCCGATGCGGAAATAAGTTAATGCCTCATCGCAACCTGTGCGGCTTTCGAATAAATCCTATATAATTCTCTCTCTCTGAAAATATAGAAAGGATCTGCGCGCCGATATCCGCCTAAAGGCCCAAGCCATAACAAATGCAAGCTATACGGCTCAGCTGCCAGCATAATTACTCTGATATAGCTAGCCCTTTTAGTAATTTGAACATTTCCGTTTTTCTGGTGCATTGACCGTTTTGCCTCTGTGACCATGAGCTAAATATCCCAACGTGTTACATAAGGCAGATTGTTATAATTTGTTCGGTTTTCCGCTATTTTTTCCCCCTCGTTGGTAACTCGCCCAATATGGGTTTCACAGTCATAACAGCTTCACCATCCGAGAGTACCGATCATTCGAATAACACCATGCATTGATGGGTGGTGAGGGACCCATATTAACTATCATGGCATCTTTTTTGTAGCCGTACAGTCTATCTTTTCTTCCTTAATTCATTATTTCCATGAATTCCTCAAAAAAGTAGGAGGTTCATCAAAATAAAAATCTATAACTAACTTACTAATTCAAACGATTTAATTAACTATTTTTTGGCTCCCGAATATCCAACGTGTGCATTATTTCTTTAACGCGCTCTATTTTTCTTTGACAATACGGCCGCACCGTTGAGTTTCTCAGAATTTTTTTTGTAGACCTCTTTGTGATAAAAATCTCTTTTGTGCATTCCAAATGGAAGTAGCTTTCGTATCTTATTGGTGAACTTATACTTGAAATTCAACAGAACCCCTGTTTTCTCTTTCTTCTTGTGGAAGAATGAAATGAATGAATGTTTGACCATAACCTATTTAATCTCTTTTTCTTTCGGTCTTTTCCATCCATGGATTTTACGATCAGGAAAATAAAATAATAATGATGTATATAGTCATATTTGTTGGAATCTAATACACGCAAAAATTTAGATTATAATCCGTTTCTATCTAATCAAATTTTCCATTGATTTTAGATAAAAAGAAAAGGATAATATATTTGAACAGGATAATATATTTTCTGCATTTACGTAAAGAGAAGGAGTTCTTTGCACCGAAAAAAGATTCTGTAGATTTCGTTTCTAAATTCAATTGAATTGTATACACAAGTAATTACGTAAATACATGTACCAGGACGGTAACACACCACAGGGCGTACATCTTTCGGTTTTATTTACTGAAAACGGCATGTGATATTATGAAATATCTATTAAATAATTCTGAATCGTGGGATACCTACGTATCCTTGACATACTTACACGACTACCATTATTTGTATCAAACCAATAGCGAGTCATACAACTAAATCTTCTAATCGGTATTGGGCCAAAGAAACATTTGCATTAATTAATTATTTAAATCCGTATGAAGACTTTTGTCCTCATCAAAAATTTGGTCAGAGTTTCTTAGTGTTTTCGTTGCAAATCCTGGATTTCTATTCACCATATTCCCATTATGAGGTTTAAACAAATTAAAATTCTCAGTTCTCTACGACGCTTGGAGATAGACTATTTTCAGAACAAAGACTAAATGATCTTGATCCCCATGTCACAATATATTATACACATGTCGTCCAGGAGAATGGATTTTTTCAAATTGCTATCCTATCACATCTTTTCTTTATGTATTTTCTATTAATTTGGTGTTACTCTATCGACCAATGCATACTATGGTTGGGATATATAATGAATTTTCCTCCTTCTTAAAGATAGACGAATTTGTTTCGCTAAGTTAATATTCCCCTTTTTATTAATTCGTAAGGCTGTAGCATCGAATCAGCATTACAGCCATGTATCTCTCCTCTTTGATCGGGAATATAAATTTCCCTGATTTATAACTAATAGGAGACTATATTCCTAACATTATTAAAATTTTTTTGATTCAAGTCATCCCATCTTAATTGAAAAATAAAAAATTTTTCAGGAACATCTAGTTCTCTCCTTATTTTTCTTGGTTTTTTTTTTTTTTTACCTTTTTATGTGTGATCTCGTGCAATCCTCTTCAGGTATCCTTTTGGGTTTTGTGTGTTGTGGATCTGATACAGATTTGGATTGACCCTCTTTTTCCTTGGTTGAATTTGAATTCTATTTTAACGGAGCTTTGATGTTTTGATTTTGACTATATTTTTCATTTTGGAGTTTTGACTAATATTTTTTTTCATTTTGATTTTTACTAATATTTTTTTGATTTTGACTAATATTTTTTTTGACTTTTTTGGGAAATTGTTTTTTGGTTTTTTTTTGACCCTTAAATTTTGCAATTTTTTTTTTTTTTTTTTGATTTTGACTATATTTTTTTGATGTGGGATTTGTGACTAATATTTTTTTGATTTTGACTAATATTTTTTGGATTTGATTTTGACTACGAGTTTTTTTGATTTTGACTAATAATTTTTTTGATTTTGATTTTGCTAATTTTTTTTTGATTTTGATTTGGACTAATCGTTTTTTGATTTTGATTTTGACTAATATTGTTTCATTTTGATTTTGCTATATCATTTTCATTTTGATTTTGACTAATATCATTGTCATCAATAAATATTAGAATAATTATGTTGATTGGTATATCCACTGTTTAATCGTGTAGATATGCATCAAAGGTAACACAAATTCTGGGCAAACCATGTTCGCGATTTATATGTAGAATAATTTCGATCTTCCCATCCAATCAAAAATTTTTTTTTGATGAGTCGTAGTCTTAGTATTTTTTAATAAAATTTCGGTACCGATATACATTCGGTCCAGTCCTCAATATCACTATTGTTCTCAATATCACTAATTGGTTCTCAATATCACTATTGTTCTCAATATCACTATGTTTCTAAGGCAAAAATGAAGATTCTATTATCCAAATATTTCTCATCCAGTTTTTTAATGGTACAATAAAATTATCCGTTTTTGGTAACCATCAATAGTCATATTTGCAATACATAAAATAACGATTCTGGTTTCAGTGTGTATGAGTCCTTCCTATCCCCATATTTATCTTCATGTGATAAAAGATCATATTGTAGTGTTTTTTTTAATTTTTCTCTTTCGACGCGTCGATAAATCCACTGCCATAAAAATTTGTCCTTCATGTGAATGAATTAATCGTTCTTTTTCTTTTTTTATAATACAATTTCAGTGATTCGTTATTTTTGATAGTACATACTTTTTGATTGCCTCGATTTCGCCATTTTTCGGTACTAATCGAGACCCTATTGCTCCGAGAAAAATTATATTGTAATGCCCCTTTAAAACCAGTTTTCCATTTTTTACATTCCATACTTAATTAATTTCTTTTATTCCTTTATTTGGAATCACATATTCCTCGTGTCATACAATCCTACTTTAGCTTGTCTTTTATAAAGGATGGACCGTGATCGTGAATTGAAGTACAGATCTCCGTGAAGGTTGTTAAAAATTGGGGTTTTTGTGGACAATGTCAAATAACATATGCTTGGGAACAAGGAAGAAAGTCGTGATAAGTGTTAAATAATTTCTAATATTAGGATTAGAAAGGACTTTTTATAGTCGAAATAAAGTTCATTGTATCTTGATTGTTCATCAATTCCTTCTTGATTCTTCATGTGTAAAGGGATTCATTGATACATTGTTTTTTTAAAAGGTGTGAAATTAACTTAGAAATGGTAAAATACTTCACGATATCTATGTATATTTTGCAATGAACGATTATATAAAATAAGTGATTTGAGTTTAAGCGGGTTATTTTCTTGAAGTATCTGCCAAATATTTTTGTATTCGGTCTTTTATCTGATAGGCTGGAACTATTTCTTCTTGTCTTGTGTGATCCTTCTATGTGATTCCTTATTTGATTGTTCCTTCTTTTTTTTTTTCTTCGTATCAGAAAAGATATCTTCATTTTTTTGTCTATGAGTAAATAAATTTGTCCCAATCATAGATCGAATTTGATCATGGGCGTTCGTGAATAATCATGAGTATTTTTTTGACATCTTGGCATTTTCATTTGGTTCATGTCTTTCCCTTCTCAATCAATAAAGAACTTTGGTTCACTTTGTCAAGTTTTTCATTATTCGTTTTAGAACTAGAACTGTTCGGTTAGAACTAAGAACGATGCGTTTTAGGACCTAGAAACTATTTCGTTAGAAAACTTAGTTTAGAACTCGTTTAGAAATAGACACTATTTTGATGACCATATGTTTTTCTTTTGAAACTGGAGCAGGTTCTTTTTACTTTTCTAATTCTTTTTGAGTTCCTTCTATTATGGGTTCACAAAAAAGTAAGGTTTGGTTCGGGGAACCAAAAGGCGTCCGTTTCCCTTCCCCAAAACTGTTAAAAAACTAAAATTTATTTTTTTCCTTTTTTTTTATTGGATCTCATGATGAAGATAGTATTTTATTATCTTCGCCAAGGTTTTAAAACGAAAAGGAATTAAAATCTTATATGAATCATCTGTTAAACCAATCTTTGGGAAAGTCTGTTGTCTGATTAATGGAACAAACATATATAGGGGATTTAAAAGTATTTCTCTATTTCCTCCTTCCCAAAATCATCATACCCACTCGGGGAGAATTGGAATAATAACATACGTCAATACTTTTATCATTACAAATGGAAGCAATACAAGTTTGTTCCTAAAAAAAGATTGTGGTTATCAGCATCAAACTCTAGGGCTTGAGCAAATATATGCTATCCACAAATTCGGTATGTTATCCGTTATCTTCCTCTTGTTTTTTTCTCCCTCGTCTTTTTTTTTCCAGTGTGTGTCTCTTCCTCTTCCTCCTCAAAGTCGGAGACGTTTCGGATTCTGGGTTACCAAAAAGGAATTCCTAAAAATAAGATTAATTAATTTCGATATCTATATCTATCAAAAAAAGAAAAAAAAAAAGAATATCAATCAAAAAAAGAAACAACAAAAGACTTGTTCCTTCGATACAAAAAAAAGCGGGGAGGGGAAGACCATTTGTTTGAAATTTTCCCAAAATTAACTGTTTTACGTCCTTTGGGCACGCATGGAAAATCCTTGATTCTACCCCGATTAAACTCTGGTGTTGCGAATAACGTACAAAGCCACCTCTTCTGCTTTGCTTGATCAATAGATCAGTATCGGATCCGGATCGGAGTTGATCGGATCGATCACCAACCGTTTCGCTTTTCGGAACTAATTGAATCTTCCTTCTGTCTTCTCCATTTCTTGATCCAGGTCCTTCTAATTATCGGTCAATTGTATGACAGTCGAGGACCTTTTTACTGAGTTTCTTCTATTTCAATGATTTTTGTCAGTTGTGGTTTGAGCATTTGGATTGGTTGTAATGTCGAATACAAACTCAAGGTTTTGGCTTTACTTTCTGAATTAATTCTCGTTCTCTTCCAATAAAAATAAAGAAGATTCATCGTTGGACGTTACGAAATTAACCAATATAATTAAATGAGATTTCTCATTCAAACGGATTCTTGTCATGTTAAAAATCTCGAGAATTGTTAGAGAAATAGGAAAGAGGCATGAATCTTATTTATCCAAAACGTTTTATGGAACTACATTCTTCTTCGGTCGAAGTAATAACTCATTGTAGACGTAATTAAAATCATTGTGGGAGAAGTGAAACATCATGATTGTATGTGAATAGAATTGTTATTGTTCCACGATACGGTCCGGTCAAAAAAGGATCATACGCTTTGGCAAGTATTCTTGCTCATTCTCATCGTTGATAATTCTCGGTCCTTTTCTCAAGTATTATCTAGAGCAAGAGAATCCTTTCTTATTCTTCTCTTATTTCTTCTTCTTTCTGAGTTTTTATTAGAGTACTCAAGTCATTGCTCAAGTTGTATTTGTTTTGATAATGGGGTAGAAAACCCCAATAATCATATAGGTCTTCATGGGAAATTTTTGTCATGTACCAAACATTTTGCGTTCTCTCATTTCCGAAAAGTTGATAAAAATAGGCGGGAATGTAAAAGATTTATTATTCGGTTTGCCACAATTGAACCACGTTATAAAAAAAATATGGTGACATTCAGTTGTACCCTATTTTCAATCGATTATTTTTAGTAGATCGCAATGGGACGATTCCACCGTTATAACGAAAGGAAAATTACAATAGGTTTGTCAAAGTCAAAGCAGTAGAAAAAAGGATTTTCATTTTCTACTTCTTACAAGTCTTCCCAATTCCCAATTATCTTGTAGGTATCAAGAAAGGAAATCTTAGAAAAAGGGCTATCTTTATGCAGGTGTCTTTAAAGTGAAAGTGGAATTCAGCTTTGTTTTTCCTTCCATCCCGATCTTCGTTTGATCTATTTTGTCCGGATCTTACTTATTCCGAATAAAGGGAAGGGTTTCGTTTTCGGGTGGTCCCTTTTGTTCTGTTTAGTCTCCTTTCTTTCGGAAAGTGTTTCTACATCCTTTCTTCCTCACTTCTACATCGCTTTATTCCTCATTCTACATCGCTTTCTTCCTCACTTTCTCCCCTTCTTCTTTTCTGACTTTTCTGACTTTCGGACTTTTATGAGGTTTCTTTCAGTTTCTTAGTGGACAAATAGGGCGACGGCATTCTGCATACAAAGTAGGGACACAGGTGATCAATAAGAGAATACTAAATCGAGCCATAGAATTTCCAATTCTGACCAAAAGGGTACATATTAGATTTGCAAGGTAACTATTAGATTTAGATCGAATAGAATGATTTTGCCAGTATCAAGAATATACCACTCCAACCCATTCATGAAGGAAAATGTAAACCAATTAACCAAACCAATAAAAACAATTGTTACAAATAACCATCTTGTGGTTGAATCGAAACATATAAAATGTTGACATAATCTGGCTAAACGTTGAAAATTGGTTAAAAGGAAAAGTTTTGAATTAATTGAAAAATTTGAGGATTATTCAGAAATACAACATGGAAGGCTGAGATTACGCATCATTGAATTCTGGTAGTCGGGAACCATAATCAAAAAAGTTTTTGTGATTGTTCAGCAAGAAAATGAAAACAAAAGATTTGGGTTTTTGAGCGGTAGAAATAGGACAGGTATTGTATGAGGTCTACCAATGCTAGATGCAGCGCGCATAATTAGTATCGATGAACATCATGAGCTGTCCCGTAATAAACACAGTTGTTGCTGATAAAAAAAAAAACCCTCCTTCTCGGTTCCTTCTCCATAAACCGAGCTCGAAGAATAAGAAGGAAGAGATAATGAGGGCCTATGTGTGGAATGTGGTCAGAAATCCATAATGAGTCCGACCAAACGACCGAAATTGATGATCTTCATGCATAAGTAATAATAAAATCCCAGTAGAAAAGATTAAAAATACATCACACCCCCATTTTTCTTTCTATTACAATTTGGGATTATTATAAAAATGATGATTTTTAACTTTCCCATAGATAGAAAACGGATATAGAATATAAATGACATCTCTTGGCAATGACACCAAAGGGATATTAAATGACGGACGGGGATATTAGATGGGAATATAATGAAATAGAGCAACTTTGAGTTCCACTGTGAATGAGGCTGGAAACGGAGCCATACGAAGAAGTTCCGGGAGTACGACGGGGAAGCTTCGGACTCATATTGTTCATGGGTGAGGAAGGGGGGACTCTATGCGGCGAATCTCCCGTTGTTCCTCAGTCAGCTCAGTGGTAGAAGCGGGCACGGCTGTTAACGACTGGTCGTAGGTCGAATCCTACTGGGGAGATTTGTTATCTTAATTAGAAGGAATGAGATGAGATTAAGGGCTCGCTTTGACGTTAGGAGTAGGTAACCGTTCGCGTCTTTGTTTTATTGCATTCTATCTCAAGAATCACATTCTGGTCTACGATATTTGAGAATCGCCGTCAATACGCGCGGTAGATCCGGGATAAGCCCTGTGAAAATAGAAAACTTGAATTTCAGATGATGTACTAGCAGTGCCATAAGATGCCGTCATCGATTTTTCCCGATAGGCCACAAATACCGCGAAGCAAACAATAAGACGAGGAAAAAAGAATTTGTGGATATGCTAATAAAATTGTACTGCATGCTATTATGCCCAAGCCATGGTCTGGGAAGAGTTAGGGAGTTAAAAACACAAATATTGCTGATTCGGTCTTGGTTAATATAGTAAATGATCGAATCTTTCACGATAAATAAAAAAAGCAAAAGTAAGGCCATTCCATTTCGACAAAAGGGAAGGTTGTGGGCGCGGAGGGATTAGAAAACCCGACACCGTGGTTCGTAGGGGCCACCGTGCTCTAATTCCTCTGGAGGCTGACAGGCCCCACCCCGTCTCCACGGGGATCTGTTCCCGGGAGTACCCTCAAAAGGAAACCTTTCCTCTCTCAGCCTTTCAGTTGGGGTTAAGAAGATGTGAAAGCGCGGTTTCTCGCGATCTATAAGAATAGAACAGTGGCGTACGAGGGTGTGAAGTGATAGAGAAGAGGGATGCAAAATTGGGTTTTGAATAAGGACGAACCTTTGCATTTTTTGATTTTATCTCTTTCATATTTCCACATTGGAAAAAGTTAAATAAGGGGTGTTAAGCTTTGTATCCATCTGGCGTCAAGGCTATTTTTCCGCAGGGACCTCCCCAACAGATCGTCACCCGCAGTAGAGTTTAACCACCAAGTTCGGGATGGATTGGTGTGGTCCTACGCCTAGGACACCAGAATATTCGAAACCAAACCATGAAACGAAGAAAGGCATGAGAGAAAAAAAGAATTGGCTGAGTGCTTGTGAGGCCCCAATTCTTGACTGGAAGGGACACCAAAGACTTGCCCTTCCATCCATTGGATAGATGAGAGGGAGGGCCAGAGATTGGTGTTGCATGTTGTCAAACAGTGACAACAATGGAAAATAGATGGCGAAGTGCCGGATCGAATTGACAGTTCGTGTAGGAAAAGTTCAATCTATCGGTCTGTTAGGATGCCTCAGATTGAATACAGCACTGCACTTCCACTTGAAACCTATAGTAATGTAAAAAACGGCTCGTCTCGCCGTGAACCACTTGGATTCTCAATACTTCTTTCGCTCCATCCCCGAGGGACAGAGAACCCGTCGCTGTCTCGGCTGTTGCTAACGGGGGTCTGGGGAAGTAGAATAAGAGAGCATCATAGTGGGGTGGGCTTGCTACTGAGAGCTTTCAGCAGTTATCCTCTCGGCACTTGGATACCAGCGTTTTTACCGTGGGGGCACGCTAACTGGTACACCAGAGGTGGTCCGTCCAGGTCATCTAGTGACTAGGGAAAGTCCTATCAATGCTCTAACGCCCGACAAACGGATCTGGACCGAAAACAAATACTGTCTCACGACGTTTCTGAACCAGCTCACGTACCGCGTTTAATGGGCGACAGCAACCCTTGGAACATACTACAGCCCAGGTGGCGAAAGAGGCCGACATCGAGGTGCCAAAACCTTCCCGTCGATGTGAACTCTTGGGGAAGATCGCTGTATCCTAGGTAACTTTATCGTTGAGCGAGGCCCTTCCTCGCACCGTCGGATCATAAGGCCGACTTTAGTCACAGTGCTCGAGGGTGGGTTATTGCAGTCAAGCTCCATTCGCCCTTGCACTCGCAGGGCCAATCTCCGTCCGGCCCCGAGGGAACCTTTTTGCACGCCTCCGTTACCTTTTGGGAGGCCTACGCCCCAATTAGAAACTGTCTACTGGAGGGACTGGCCCTTGGCCCGTGAGGTCCTGAACACAAAGGTTAGAATTTAGGATTCTTCCAGAGTGGTATCTCATGATGGCTCGGGCCCCCCCGGAAGGAGGCCTTCTTCGCTTCACCTAAGCTGCGCAGGAAAAGGCCAAAAGCCAATCCAGGGGAAACCGTAAAAGCTTCATAGGGTTTATGTCCAGGTGCGGGTAGTCCGCATCTTCACAGACAGTATAATTTCACCGAGCCTCTCTCCAGACAGGGCCCAGATCGTTACGCCTTTCGTGAGGGTCGGAACTTACCCGGACCAAGGAATTTCGCTACCGTAGGACCGTTATAGTTTACGGCCGCCGTTACCGGGGCTTCGGTCGCGGCTCCCCTGTTCATTCAGGTCACCACCTTCCGTGACCTTCCGCACTGGGCAGGGGGCGTCGCCCAACATGACGGTATTACGACTTTGCGAGACCTGTGTTTTGGGGTAAACAGTCCCCGGGGCTGGTAACTGCGACCCCTTGTGGGGAGGCACCCTTCTCCGAAGTTACGGGGCTATTTTGCCGAGTTCCTTAGAGGAGGAGTTGTCTCGCGCCCCTAGGTATTCTACCGACCACACCTGTGTCGGTTTCGGGTGACAGGTAACCTTTTGCTGAAGGTCGTCGAGCTGTCATGGGGGAGTATATGGCATGGGTACTGCCGCCGCCGTACGCGGCCTGGTACCGGGACCATTGGCTCGAGGATTCCTCACCCCTTCTTACCATGAAAAAGAAAGGTCACCTGCGTCCTGAACCGGAAAACCATCCTTCGGCTACCTGCCTCCTCCCAGTCCCCTCGGGACCAACAAGGGGTAGTACCGGAATATTCCCCGTTGTCCTCGCCTACGACTTTCGGACGATCTTAGGCCGACTCACCCTCCGTGGGACGAACATTGCGGAGGAACACTTAGGTTTTCGGGGCATTGGATTCTCACCAAATGTGTGCGTTACTTCAAGCCGACATTCTCCACGCTTCCGCTTCGTCCACACTGCTTGCGCGGGTGATTCGCTTCTAAGCGCGGGAGAACGCTCCCCTCCGATGCATTTTTTACATCCCACAGTTTCGGCAGATGATTAGCCCCGTCATCTTCGGCGCAAGGAGAAGCGCTCGATCAGTGCGGGCTATTAAGCCACTCTTTCAAGGGTGGAGGCTTATAGGAAAACCTAATGGCGGGTCTCTGCACCCTACCTCCTATCACTGAGCGGTCATTTAGGGGCTTAGCTGGTGCCTCCGGGCGTGTACCTCTCGACGATTGAAGCTTATCCCCCAATCGTATCACGGCAGACCTGATCACTCTTATTTTGGGTAATATCTGTATTCAGAGTTTCCACGATTGGGGTTACCGCTCTCGCGGCCCGCCACCGAAAACAGTGCTTTACCCCTAGCGTCCGTCAACTGCTGCGCCTCAAAAGCATTTCGGGTTGAGAAAACCAGCTAGCTCTGGGTTAGAGGCCATTTCACCCTAACAAACTCATCCGTGATCTTCAACATCAGCGGTCGGACCCTCCACTTAGTTTCACCAAGCAATATCTGGGTCAGGGATAGATCCACCAGGTTCGGGTCATAAGCAGGAACAATCGCCCTATGACGACTCGCTTTCGATACGGCTCCGGTGGGTTCCTTAACCAAGCCACTGCCTATGAGTCGGCCGGCTCATTCTTCAACAGGCACGCGGTCAGAAATGACATTCTTCCTCCCACTGCTTGGGAGCTCACGGTTTCATGTTCTATTTACTCCCCGATGGGGGGGCTTTTCACTTTCCCTCACGGTACTACTTCGCTATCGGTCACCCGGAGTATTAGCTTGCAAGGTGTCCTTGCTGTTACAAAGGGATTCAAGTGCCCCCATGCTACTGGGTCAGGCGTAAGCTAGTGATGATTCGGTACTGGAACTTTCGCCAATCTAGGGTGCAGCATTCATTCCACCGCTTCGCCTAGCAGCACGACGCCTGTATTGCTCTCCCAAACCCCGTTTTCACGGTTTAGGCGTCCATTCGCTCGCCGCTTTGACTAAGGGGAATCGCCTTTTGCTTCTTCCTTCTGGCTACTAAGATGTTTCAGTTCCGCCAGGTTGGTATCTTGCTCCCTGCCCATGGAATTCAGCGCAGTTCGAAAAGGTTGACCTATTCGGGAAAAACAAATCTCAGGTCTATGTTATTTTCAAACATCCCGAAGCATTTCGTCGCTTGCTGACGCCCTGCCTCGTCTTGGTGCCTAGGTTATCCACCGTAAAGCCTTTCCTCGTTTAACTCGCCATTCCAACGTTAAGGCTAGCCATTATAGGGGCCGCTAAATAGAAGGATTCTTATCAAAGCTCCATGAATGATAAATCATAAATCGAACGCCGATTGGGTGCTATCATAGTATCAGCTAAGTTCACGGGCTGGAGATAAGCGGAATCGACCGATGGAACAGTCCGACACAGGGGGTAAAAAACCACCGCCTCTCGGGCCCCCCGACTAATTATACCATAGAGGCCAAACGATAGACATAACTCCCCCCCGAACACAGCCTTACAACTTTCATCGTACTGTGTTCCAAGAGCAACTCTTCTCAAAATCTCAAAAAGGTGCGGATGTTGGAATTCCCATGCTAAGGATTCTTGTGGTTCCCGGATGAATCCAGATACAGGAGAACCAGGACGGAGAGCTCTCCCCCTTTTTTGCCGCCCGGACTGATTTGGTCTAAGAATGTGGTTTTTAAGACAAGAGTGATGGCCTTCTCGACCCTTACTGCCCAAACCGGAGAGCGGGACAGCTAATGCGTTCACTTATTGACCAGGGTCTATGGTCACGTCCCGGACCCCTGGATGCCGAAGGTCCTTGGGGTGATCTCTAGGTCTGACGGGGTGGAGACGATGGGGTCGGCCATGGATTTCCTCCTTTTGCCACATTCGCTCAAGGGGTTAAGGGGATAGGGCACAAGCATTCGCAAGGGGAAAATTGTCATTCTCCCAGGGATCCCAGGATGAGGGAACACTGAGGAGCCGCCGACTCAACTAGTTCCATGTACGATCCATTTACGAGTTGCCCAAACTGGCCAGCATACCTCCTCTACGTTCTTGGGCAGGCCCATCCGTTGTCTCAGTTAGATGTCGTGCAGTGGCATGTGTCGGTCTTCTTCCCATTACTTAGAAAAAGTGAGCACCGGTTCAAGGTACACGATACTCTCATTACCGCCTGGACAATTAGCATCAAACCCCGTATCGCAAGGAACAATGCAAAGAGACGGAGCTCTTACCCACTGAAGCTATATCCCCCCGAGCAAGTGGAGTATGCATGAAAAGAGTCCGTGCTTCTTCTATTCTTTCCCTGGCGCAGCTGGGCCATCATGGACTTGAAAACAGAGACATCGCCCGTGAAGTATAATCATCGCACCACGATCCAACCAATTGAGAGAGAATCCAATAGATTCTTTTTCGGGGAGCGATTCATCCTTCCCGAACGCAGCATACAAATCTCCGTTGTAATGAGCTTTCAAGTGTGCTTGTTCCCCACGTCTACCTACCATGGACAAGTCCTTGTGAAAAACCGATGGGAAGAAAAACGAAGGCGTTAAGAGACCTACCGGCCCAACCCTTAGCACTCTAAATCTTTTTCAAAAGACTGCTCCATTCGAGTCAAGAGATAGATAAATAGACACATCCCTTGCACTGATCGGGGGCGGCTCGTTAGTTGGATATGAGGGGGGGCGAAGGACCAAGAAGGTGAGTTATTATACCAAGCATTCTTCTATGGCTAGATCCAATCTCTGGTTCCCTGCGGAAAGGAAAAAGGAAAAAGAATTTCACGTT
>PYDT01000701.1:27500-42986 GCA_004837865.1 Musa balbisiana
ACGTCAATACCACAAGCCCTTATCCCATTCTCGTCGATCACGGCGGGGGGAGCAAGTCAAAATAGAAAAAAACGTACATGGGTTTAGATAATCCGGCTCGTCGAACGATGACTTCCACCACGTCAAGGTGACACTCTACCAGCTGAGTTATATCCCTTCCGGCCATCGAGAAATAGAACTAACTAATCCTAAGGCAAAGGGTCGAGAAACTCAACGCCATATTCCTGACACCCAAACTTGGGAGCCGGGCCTTCTTTGCACTATTATGGATAGTCAAATAAGGGGTATGGATTTTTTTAGTAAAAATAATGGGGAAAATTGGATTCAATTGTCAATGCTCCTATCGGAACTAGATGATACGGATTGAGCCATAGCACATGGTTTCATAAAATCCGTACGATTTTTCCCGATCTAAATCGAGCAGGAGAAGTTTTACATGAAGGAAGATTTGTTCAGCATGTTCTATTCGATACGGTGGAGAAGAACCCGACTCGGTATTGTTAAAAAAAGAGGGGAAGCAGAACCAAGTCAAGTGGTATAGATCACCCTTCTTCTTGCGCAAAGAATTTACCATTTCGAAGGAACGGGAAGCTCATTTTCCCCTTCTTCAGTTTCCATTCAAGAGTTCCTATGGTTTCCACCCTTTTTTTGAGACCCGAAAAATAAAATGGGACAAATTCTCTTCTTAGGAATACATACAAGAAAAAGGATAATGGTAACCCCACCATTAATAATTTCATTTTCATTTATTAATTTCATAGTTATAGGGAAATAAGGAATTTCAAGTTATAGAAATATTAATTTCATGTAATAGAAATACATGTCACTAACGAGACAGAATTTGTAACTTACTATCCTCGTGCCCACAGCAGGCAAAGATTTAACTCTGTGGAAAGACTGATTCATTCGGCCAGACCATGAGGGTCAACTCCATTGCCATGGCCAGCATCCACTGTTGTATATTTGAAGCAGGGTGACCTCCTTGCTTCTCTCACGGTACACCTCTTCCGCGGAGCCCCTTTCTCCTCGTCCACAGAGACAAAAGGTAGGACTGGTGCAACAGTTCATCACGGAAGAAAGGACTCACCGAAACGGGATCATAACTAATACGAATATAATCCGAAACCGGGATCACTACTAATACTAATATAATTATATAGAAAAAAACTGTCTTTTCTGTAATACTTTCCCCGGTTCCATTGCTACCGGCGTGCCTTACCGCACTCGATCGGATCATATGGATATCCCTTCAACACAACATAGGTCATCGAAGGATCTCGGACGACTCACTAAAGCACGAAAGCCAGGATCTTTCAGAAAATGAATTCCACATTGAAGAGCAATAAACCGCATGGATAAGCTCACACTAACCCGTCAATTTTGGATCCAATTCGGGATTTCCTTGGGAGGTATCGGGAAGGATGGAATATTAATAATTCGATTCATACAGAAGAAAGGTTCTCTATTGATTCAAAACGCTGGGGTAGGGATAGAGGAAGAGGAAAAAACCGAAGATTTCAAATAGTTTACTTTTTTGTTTTGATCGAAAATAAATCTGATTTATTCGTACCCTTCGCTCGATGAGAAAATGGGTCAGATTCTACTAGGGATCAACAAACCCATGGGAACTTAAGGAATGATGGAAGGGAATAAAAAGAAAAGAGAGGGAAAGAAAATCGAAAATGAATAAGAATAAAGCAAAAAAAAAATAAGTAGATATCAAAATAAGTGAAGATAGAAGAGCCGATTCCAAATGAACCAAAATCAAACCGAAAAGGATCTTTCTGATCTCGAAAAATAAGGGCAAGGGGATTGATCGAGAAAGAGTCTGTCTTATTATAGATCGTGATTTGATCCGCAGCTGTTTGAAAAAGAATAATCTTCCCCTTTGATCATAAATGGAAAGGGGCAATTGGACATGAAAACGTGACTTGAATTGGTCTTCGTTACTCTTCGGGACGGAGGAATAAGAGGAGGAGATTCTCGAACGAAGAAAGGATCCAATTACTTACGAAAGACTTGAACGAGGGAGCTAGGAGGTGAAAATCTCATGACGGTTCTGTAGAGTGACAGTAAGGGTGACTTATCTGTCAACTTTTCCACTATCACCCCCAAAAAACCAAAACTCGCTACGTAAAGTTGCAGAGACGATTAACCTCGGATTTGAAATCAGGACCTTATATACGGATTGGCCATAATTTACAAGAACATTCTGTAGTATTAGTAAGAGGAGGAAGGGTTAAGGATTTACCCGGTGTGAGAGATCACATTGTTCGAGGAACCCTAGATGCTGTCGGAGTAAGAGGATCGTCGACAAGGGCGTTCTAGTGCGTGTAGATCTTATCCAAGACTTGTATCCTTTGATGATGCCCTGTGAATCGCTAGAAAGTGAAGTGTATGGCTAACCCACTACGAAAGTTTCGGAAGGGGAACTGGAGCAGGATACCATGAGACAAAAGATTTCTTTCTAAAGAGATTCGATTCGGAACTATATATGTACAAGGTCCAATAGTGAAATCATTTCAGAGGTTTTCCCTTACTTTGTCAGTGTCAACAAACAATTCGAAATACCTCGACTTTTTTAGAACAGGTCCGAGTCAAATAGCAATGATTCGAAGCACTTCTTTTTACATTACACTATTTCGGGAAACCTAAGGACTCGACCGTATGGATATGTAAATATACGGATTTACAATCGAGCAGGAAAAAGGAGGGAAACGGATACTCAAATTTAAAGTGAGTAAACAGAATTCCATACTCGATCTCATAGATACATATAGAATTTGCTGGAAAGCCGTATTCGATGAAAGTCGTATGTACGGCTTGGAGGGCGATCTTTCAGATCTTCGAGCATCACCCGAAATATGGGGTCAAAAAGCCAAAAAGTAAAATTCGTTTTAGCCCTTATAAAAAGAAAACTGATTCTGAACTCTTTCACGGCCATGTCACGTAGAGGTAATGCAGAGAAAAAACTGCCAAAATCCGAGCCAATTTATCGTAATCGTGAGTAACATGTGGTTAACCGTATTCTGAAACACGGAAAAAAAATCATGGCTTATCAATTATATATCGAGCCATGAAAAAGATTCAACAAAAGACAGAAAACAAATCCACTATCTGTTTTACGTCAAGCAAAGTGGCGTAACTCCCATAAGCAGTAAAAGCAAGACGTGTAGGCGGATCGACCCATCAAGTCTATGAAATAGTCTCACAAGGAAAAGCACGTGCCATGCGGGTATTAGGGGCATCCGAAAAGTCGGGGCGAAATATGGCTTTCAAATTAAGTTCCGAATTAGTAGATGCTGACAAAGGGAGTGGCGATGCCATACGCAAAAAGGAAGAGACTCATAGAATGGCAGAGGCAAAATCGAGCTTGCACATTTTCGTTATCCTATGAACAGGATATAATAGGACAAGGGAGCCAGACATCTCGATCGGAAAAGAATCAATAGAACCAAAGAATCGGCGATATCTTTATCGAAACAAACCCAAAGAAAAGAAAGAGAAAACCCTAAAATCATGATCAACTAAGCCTATCGGGGGCTTGCTAAGAATTAAAAAGAGGAATCTATGGAAAATCAGAATAAGGGTGGATCCTATCATGGGATTCCGTAGATATCCCATTCCAAAAATAGAAAGTTCGAAACAATGCGACTTTTGCGGAGATGGATGCAGTAATAATTCATGATCTGGCAGTACCGAATGAAAACTTCATCTCGATTCTACGAGAATTTTATGAAAGCGTTCATTTGCTTCTCTTCATGGAAGTTTCCTTTCCAGAATGATCCTATTTTGGCCTAATCGTCTTCTAGGAGCGATTCAACCTAGGACAAAAGGAGAGACCTTGCGTTCTTTTCATCTATTCAACAAGTTTAGTAATAAGCATAACGGACTATTGTTCCGATGGAGAGAAGAACCTATAATTAGCTTTTCGGGAAATTTCCAAACGAACAATTGCAAACGAAATCTTTTCAATTTCTATTTTACTATGTTCAACTCTATGTTATTACTATATCCGTAGAGTACATTGAATGTACAGAAAGGCTTAACAGAGTGTCTGTTATTCGTATTAAACAGCTACTCTAGGAGGAATGTTTTTATGTGGTGCTACCGATTAATAACTATCTTGTAGCTCCAGAATGTTTCAGTTATGTCCTACCTATTATCTGGATATACCAAGAAGATGTTACGGTCTAATGAGGCCTACTATGAAAATTTACTATGGGTGGGGCAAGCTCTTCTATTCTGGTTCAGTTTTCTTGGCTATAGGTTCATCTGGGGGGAGATCGAGCTTCAAGAAATAGTGAATGGTCTATCAATACACAAATGTATAAACTCCCCAGGATTTCAATTGAGCTTGAATCCATCACTGTAGGAAGGGTTCAAGCTTTCCCCAGCCCCTTTCATCAATGGACTCCTGACGTATACGAAGGAGTGCGGTTCGTTCGACAAATTCCTAACTCTATATCTATCTCTGAGAGTTTTGGTTTCAAAACTCATAGACATGCCGAAGAGGAAATGCTTATCCCCACTCGGACCAAGATAAACTTTTACAAAAGTTTATGTATCTTTTTGTTCAAATAACATTAAAGTGAAAGCAGGTTCCAGGAAACAACGAATCTCTTTATGATAACACAGATCATTTGAAAGTTCGTTATTACGGGTAGTTCTACAAAGGATCGGACTAATGACGTATACAATGCTGAAATATCGATGTAGATGCACATAGTGGTTATCCTCTTCAGAGAATACGGTGAATAGGAGCATCGTGACAAAAGGATCACCCTAGATGATCATCTCATGGCTATTGAGAACGAATCAAAAGTGGTTCTATTCTCATCTTTCTGACTGTCCACGGAACCAAGGTCGAAAGGATTGAAAAAGTCAGATTACAACAAGGATGAGAGGGATGCCTCGAAAAGTGAAGGATTAGTAATCCCCTTTTAGAAATGAATGGATTCGGCTTATACATCGCGAGGAAGGTAATCAAAAAGGAAAGAGATGAGTTTTTTTCTTTTATCACTTAGGAGCCGTGCGAGATGAAAGTCTCAGCACGGTTTTTGAATGAGAGGAAAGAGTGAGGAATACTCTTTGCGACTCTGACTCCAACTCCGTCGTGCTTTCTTTCTGTACTTCGAAAGTAGCTGCTTCAGCTTCAGCCACCGCGAATTTTCGATATTCCTTTTTATTTCTCATCAAACGAATGGCATCGTCTTCGGAGAAACCACTAGTCTTAGCATGATATGGGAATCTCATTGCTATTACTCAAACAAGCAGGAAAACGTTGCTTGAAGATTCGTCACGGTCAAATCGGATATGAATTATTGGAATAATGGTTGGAGATCAAATGTGGATATGCCAAGCTGATAACTTATAGCTGTTCTAGATCTCCATGAATCTAGGACTTTTGATTGCATTGTATTCTTTGGTTACGTAACGGAACTGCTAACAGCGAGAGTATGCAGGATTATACACGAAAGATCCTTTTTTGGCTCTTCTTCAGACCGAGGCTATATCCTAGGAGGTCTCCTCCACTCAGCAGGTTTTTCGGAAAACTCCATCTATTCTGGTGGGATGCAGGCAGGCTATTTCTGGTTGCACTAGGATCCTTACGGAGTTGTTTCTATCTACTATTATCTAAAAATAAATAAAGTTATTAATGACTGGCCGAAATCAAGAAAAACCCCTAGTGCGAATTATAGAAGATCTCCTTTAAGATCAAACAATTCCATCGAATGAAGTATGACTGGATGTGTGATAGATCTACTATACAGGGAAGATCAATGAACCCCATTCTTGCACTTGCTCGGATACCCTCTTTTAGCTTCTAGGTCTATTTCTTAGTTCAAGATCCTCTTACATAACCGGGATAAAAGGAATTAGTAGATCGTTACGCCCCCAACCAAAATGGGAATGGGCTGGGGGTATGAACTTATAATCATGGAATTCGACTCGATCATCAGATTATACGTTCATTCCATACCGCCGACCAGACCGGAATAGGTTATGTACATTCGTATTATGAGGATGGTCATTCGAGCGTATGTAAATAGATACTATGTTACATGATCGCTACGTCGGTAAATTCTATTTAGGATTAGGAAGAGGGCGTAATAGGACCTGCTTGTGACATATCTATCGGTATTTGGGTACCATATTCACTTCTTTTTTGGCTTCTATGAATAGGAAATTAGGTGGTGCTGTACATCTTTGGATATCATATAAGGTATCCTCCGGATAATCAAATCGAGGCAATTTGATGTCTGACCCGGCTATCTGACATGACCGATGATAGAAATGACTCCAAAACTCACATTTGTCATATATTCCATATATCACATTGATAGATATATTCATGGAATACAGATCACATTTCAAGATGCCTTGAGGTGAAATGGTAGACACGCGAGACTAAAATCTCGTGCTAAAAGAGCGTGGAGGTTCGAGCCTCTTCAAGGCATAATATTGAGAATGCTCATTGAACCCCCCCTGCGCCACATTCAATAACAGATTCGGATTAATACATATTTGATATACCGAGGATCTTATCTGGTGATACGAGTATTCCGGCAATCCCCACGATCAGAGTCCGAGCTGGGAATGGAATAGGTTCGGCAGGGGAGCACGAAATCTGGCGATCTTCTCTATTAATGGAATGAGGAGTCCGTTTGGAAATCGTCCGCACCGCCACCACCCCAGAGTATATGATAAAGAGGAATCACACAAGGGTAGATGATAAAACCTCTGGTAAAATGACCCACCAGTAACCAAACCCAGCAGATAAAGACTTATATAGTCGGTTTTTAGGGATTGGGCGATTACCCATTCAGTGACTTTGGGCACTGGACGTTCCAAAATGGATCGGTGGTGTGAATTAGAGAATAGACCGGACGTCTGTTGGAGACAGACGTCTGTTGGCATTCCGGCCTTCAGTCTCATTTCAGGGCCTATCGAAAGAGAAGCCAGCGACCTGGTCGTGGAATATCTGAATAGGACGAACCGGCCCTCCGTGGCATCGTTTGCGTCGCGAACAAAACAATTAGAATGAGGCGCGGTCAACCGGAATATGTATTATCCTATGGGGGATCTTCCAATTGAGAAGATCCATCGACCTGAACGAAGAGAAGGTTCTATTATTTTCTTTAGTTATTCAGTAAAACCAATGATTCGTGTATTGGAGAAGAGAGCAACAAGAATTTCATCGCCATGCCGTATTTTTATTTTCGATGGATTTTACATGGTTCAGTAATGGAAAATTGTGATGTAGTGAGTAATAGACTCTGGTTGTTTCGCCGTTCAAGAATTCGTGGTTTAGGAGTTCATATCATCCCTACATAGTGTTTGAGTAGAAGATTCAATTGCCATGTTTCAGCAGTAGCATATTGTTACCATGGAGCTAAGGTCCACATAGGAATAAAAAAAGTTTTCCACGACTCTACCACCCGGCCAATCCTGTTCCACTAATCCCTTTCATGGACACATATCTTACGGCTAAGGAATGGGAAATCTCTCTGTACAGAATCAAATGTTTCATTCATCAGAGACAAGCCATCCCTTTCTCAACATTGTCTTTGTTATTTGATCCAATAGCGTACGTTAGATAGGAAAAGAGTGATAAAATAGGATAACCTCAGGTTAGGTATAGAAAGGGAAAAGATCAATTAGATAATGGACGATTGCTTCTAAGCCAATCTCGGCGAGGAATCAACAATTCGAATACCTTTCTTGCGTATTCTTGATGAACCAGCATTTATACAAGATGTAGAAGGTTTTGTTGGGAAGTAATAAGCCCTTGAAATCTTTAATCTGCAAAGGAATTCTAGACGTGAAAAAAAAGAGACAAAGGCTGATCTTTGAATAGGAAAGAATGGATCAGCAGGGTACACAAAAATTTTTTTTGAATTGCGTACTCGAAAAAGCCTTGTTCTTGGGAAATCGATTGTGTCTGGTACGGCATGGTTTCAATCTGCAAGAAATCGCATCATTCCCTTTTTTTTTTTTTATGAAGTCTCCTCTTCATGATTAAAAGGTCCGCTTGCCCGGCCCGATAGAGAAAAGTGGGCTTTTCAATAACTCACATAGTTGCAACAAGGCGCCATATTCTAGGAGCCCAACTATGTGATTGAATTAAATCTCCTTATCTGTTGCAGGTCGACGACCTTTCCTTTCTTCAAACTCGATTCGTATGTTATTAGAAATCGCTGAATCACGAGAGAACAAGATCTGTTTTGCACATTTCTAACTGTTCAGGACCGAAGAAGTAAGTCACCGATTATTATCAAACTGACTGCAATTTTTTTGTCGTGAGGGTCCACCAGAGCGCCTTCTACTTATACAGGCCATGAATAGATCAGAACATTCTCAACGAATCTCTAAGAAGTGATCCTTTTTTATCAGGTCGGGTGAAGACCAAAAGATCTTGAGCGACCGATCCGGCAGAAACAACTCAAAAGATAGGAAGTAGCGTATTTCGTCAGTCGTGCCAAGTTCGAAGTACCAGTTGTTACAAATAAGAATCCCTCTGATCCTTTTCATATAGATAGATATTAGGATCTAGCCTGGGCAATTCCTTAGAAGTACTTTGTGCATAAAGCCCTGCCTATCTGATAGAAAGGATCCATGATCCTGAACGATCTTCCCGGGATCGCAAATCCCAAGTTGTCTATGAAGAGCTAATCTATGTATTAGTTCTATACATTGATTTCTTCTGGTACGACTAATTGATAGGGCCTCATTGATAAGTGCTACACAGACTCGTACATTGGAAACCATGGTCTGGACCCCAATCCCCGTTGAGTATGGAACTTTTCTTTCAAGTGAAATCCCTAGTATATGAAAGAATGAAAAAGTGCTTCGTTGTTGCGGAAAAGAAGCCTTAGTATATTAATGCATGTATTTAATTGATTACGCGAGCTATAGAGCGGGATCCACTTTGGGGAATATGAGTCGAAGCAATAACACGACATATTTTAGTGAACATCTTTCACAATCTTGCGAGAGATAGTTCTCTAATAGACCGAGGGATAAGTCTTCGACTCATTCAATACAGATCATGTAAGTGGAATCCATATTATCAAGGAGACATTGCTTTGCAATCGAATTGAAAGGTGATATCAATGGTCTATTTTCGGCGTCATATACATAGTAGCAGTCGTATCAAGGCATCATCAATACGTCACTATCATCAATATCGCTCCGTCACGATCATCCACTATCGCTATCGTCACTATCACTCATCCAAAACGAACATCATAAAAAATTAATCCTTTAGGCTTGTCATCTGGAACTTGTCGGAAATACCGATGAAAGGAACATTAGGGTTTGTGCTAGGTATTGGACCAAATAGGATCGTCCAGGTCATATGAACTATCACTAAATACTCCTAGAAGGGGATAGGGCTAAGCGGAGCGAAAAGGGTTCCATGAGATGGGACATGAAAACATTGCCCAACACGAGGTTTGTGAATAAGTAATTGTAGGATAATGAGCAAGGATATCCGTCTTCTGCCGAAAACAGGATCAATTGAACTAATAATTAATATATATTGTCAACTAAGGATCTAAGTAAATGATCCCGGTGTTCAATAAGTTGAACCAGAGTCATTCTTGATAAATGATCACTATGAGTCAGATCAATAGGAATTTGTCAATTCTTTTTCTGTCGTTAAGGTGGAGCAAACTGAAACCAAGAATCTCTTTCTTCATCAGTCAATCGAATCACTGTTACGCGACCCAGGATTTCTAATTTTCTATCAACCAAGTCACCGTTCACCTTTTTTCTTTTTCTTATCATGATAGACTCTTACTTGTACGACTTAGATGTCTGTATTCTCGAAAAAGTGATTCGATTGTGATTTGTATGATACTTATGAGATTGAGGGATTTGATATGATACTATGAGATCGATGAGATTGATATTCAATATTTTTCTAGAACGTATTGATTGACCCCACAAGCGACAAAGCATGGTGCCACCAAAAGCAAAAGCAAACCGTCTTTCTTCGCATGAGATCTCACACCACTCACCTAAATTTTACCTGCATTGAGAGAACTAGGAGAGAATTCTTTGAGGCATGAAGTAATTCCAGTACTATCACGATGAGGAATATCTCGATTGTTGCAACACTAAACATGTTTAGTTCGTTCAACAGCTCATACTTCATGTCGGATGGATTATAAGACAAGATCTCGGCATCCTTCTTATTATATGTAGGTGGATGTGGCTTCCTCTTGTATCTATCCTATCCTTAGCTTAGGCTTTTTTGGGAAACATTTTCCAATCTTGATGTGCCAAGGAATGGTTTTTCTACGAACCGGAGATATCCAGCAACAAGAGAAGGAAAAAGATTGAATAGAGGAACTCCAAACCCGAGCATTGTTATCTCAGATGTGTCCATATCAATGGAACGGGTGACTCATTATTGCGAGAATAATTTCTCGGGACAGAAGAAAGTCTGAAACACCCGCGAAATCTACTTATCAGAGGTCCATTGTGGAAGAATATTCTGAGGGAATGGCCATGGATATTCTGATCCATGCATAAATCATGAAAAATGGATACAAATTTTAAAATGGCTACAAATTTGTGATGCTACTTAGTATCGACAATGGGTCTGAAAAAGTATATAAAAGGCGGTGAAATTTAGATAGTTGCCACTCTGTCGAAGTAAGGAACCATGGCAGAGATGTTTGGAACGGATTCCATTTTGTTGGCCCAGTATTCCATTTGCACGAGATTTGAAAAAGAACGATGTCGTTGAAAGGTTCTTACATCTGCCGTTTCGCAACGCATTCTTTAGAGAAAGACTCCGGTTTTTGTTCTCTTTCCGGATGGTAAATATTTATCAGAACATGGAGTGGGAATCAAAACCCATGTTTGAATGAAACTGAGATACCGATGCAAGGTCTTCCTCTGAATCAGATAGATTCATTCTGAAAGAGGCTGACAGAAGTTCTTCCCATAAATTGACTCTTGTTTCCCTCTGTTGAGGTGTGCAGAAAGTCTGCGATCGAGGAAAATAGCTCTACGAACGAATGGCTCGGATCCGAATGGAAAACGGAAAGATTTGTACAAGTATACGTTTGTCACCACTTGTGGAAACTCTTTAGGTCTGAATATGTTAGATACCTGTGACGCGATTGTGCAATAGTCTCTTCTCCAAAAAAATGTTTTTGTTTTACCGACGCCGAAGAAAAATTTGTTGCGATATGAAAAAGGTAGTAGTGAGGAATTTCCATAGTAGATCATAATTATTGATAGGGTTCTTTTCCAATAAAAGGGAATCCTTTTGTTACAATAAGAAACAGAAAGAACGTGAATTGGATCATTCAAGAATCGAAGTCGTTCGATTGCTTTATAAAAGACGATATTCAAGAACTGCTATGAAATGGTTTCACGGGATTCCAGCAATTGTATCGATCAGGGAATATCATTGAGAAATAGGGAATCCGTGTTATCAAAGGATTTCCTGCGATTATTTCTAGTATAGAAGGAGTCAATCATCCACTCTGTATCTTTTGAACAAAAATGGTAATGTGGTTCCCCATGGATAAAGAAATCAGGTCTTTGGGAGTAGCATGATCATCCAATAAGAAGGGTTCAAATTTATTCAAATAAACGATTGGAACACCTAGTGATTCTACAACTGATTGCGGAGTTGATCATTCGCGACCTTTCAATTCACGGATGTGGATCTCGGAACTATGAATGGGATATCGATGACTCACAAAGAAAGGGGAAGTGACTTGGCAACAAAAAGGGAAGTGACTTGGACAAAACAGGGGACGTGATTGCGACAAAAAGGAAAAAGAAACGAAGTGACTTGACAAAAGAAACGAAGCGTGACTTAGACAAATTTGGTTTGTCGATTAGCCTCGGACCAACATCGAATATGATTAATACGTACCCGATTCGAACACTACTTGACAACGGTTCTCTGTTCGAAACGAAATGGTCCAAATTTCCTGGAAATTCTTGCTCTCATTGGACCATTTGTTCTATATTAAAACATCAGGATAACGATTCATGGATCTCTCGGTTCGGAAGAAAAAAGAGGATCAAACCATTTCTTTGACTCTTTCAAATTCGATAAATGTTGGTTGATCGTATATCAGTATGGTATATGATTCAGAGGATCATTTCTATTTGATCCCTTTGAATTACTATTCGAAGTGGCGAGCGGATATATCAATTAAAAAGAATCGATTAGATACATGTCTTTGGACCCATAGGTGCTAATTGGTTGAATAGATTTCGGATCAATCTATATTGATTGACTGCTCCATTATGTGTTGTACAAATACCGCTGTTTTTAGTTGGATCCTTCCCGAATCATTCCCGCAGTAGATCCGGGACCGAGTTTTTAGATCCTCGATAAAAAGATCAGTCTATTCATAAAAAAAGAGAGGTTTTTTTTAGCACCAAATAAGATTTCTTTTTCGATCATTCTCTGGAGTTGAATACATCATTCAAGAATTTTTTTGACCAACGTAGGAATCAATAGAAAAGGCAAATCCCCTTGAACACCAGATCCGGCTCGGTATTGATAGAGGGAATAGATCTGCCATTTCTGGAAAATCTCTCTTCTGATGCAAATCGGGTGTACGTGTATCCCCGTTTGTTCGGTCAGGAATAGATGAAATAATCAAAAAATGGATTTTTGTCAAGAATGAAATCTATTGGAACTGTCCAGATCCGGTTCACATTCGGAACCAATCACTCCCGATCTGATGAAATAGGAGGAACGAGACGGTATTTGTAAATACATATTATCTTGAATATAAAACCATTTCTTATTTTCCAATCGCCGGGAAGGACCAAAAGAAAAATCTGTTTTTTCTTCCAAAAGTTCTGATCGTCTAGTGACCTCTCAATAGGATCGAAACCAGATGAAGTTCGACATCTGTCAGAGAAAAAAGACGAATTGATCTGTAGATTCCCAAGAAATCTTCGATTTCTTCCGGAAGCAGATGATTATGCATTCTGCTTCTCACGTTCCGTGGAATAGCCGGGACATTGAGGAAGCTCCAAAAAGGCATTTCGGGAATCGATTGATTCACTCTGTTCGTTCCGTTTGAAGAAAGGAAGGATCCCAAAGAATCGATCTTTATTTAGTTGCTGAATGTCTGTTTGACGATCAATGTGGGATATTCTGGATCCCATTTCTAATGGAATCGAACATGAGCTATGGATTGATAAGGGAAAAAAAAGATTTGCCTTTCAATGGATTAGAAATCCCTTACTTGAACGCAAAATAGATATTGTGGAATCATATTGAATATTTGACAATACATTTCCGTACCTTGACTAAAAAAAGATCTGTTTACAACCACACATGGTCTACCACAATCAAATTCTCTCTCGAACGTCCTCAAAAAATCCGATTAGTGTCGATTCTTCCCCCAACAACGAAAGATCTTGCTGAAGTGCCACATATGAAATTGAACACAATTTTGCAAAGAAATACCCCACTTCGTTTCTAGAGAAGAGATGGGAAACATGCCTCAATATCATTTGATGACGAGTTGCCTCAGCTCCTTGTTGTTTGAAGGAAACCCTACCCTTCAAGTGGTCTTTTTTCCGAAAAGCAGACATGAGATAACAAATCAAGTCGGTCCCTAGATTTCGAATAGCTGTCCCAAACAATTGATTATGTTTCCTTCTCATCGGAGAAAAGCGATCAAACAATTCCCATCATGGTCCTGGGATGGATCATCCGTATAGGATAAAAAAAAGAAACTCCCAGATATTAGCTACTTTCTCTTTGAAGAGATCGTAATTCCAGCTAAGTTTCATAGGAGATCTTACAACTAGAATCCCTCTTTTTTCCGATCCGGTTCTCACCACCGCGAAATCGGTTAGAGTAAGGCATGATACACTTTTATTTATTGGGAGACAGACTCTCGTGCGGATCCATGAAACAATCTCAGAAATCTTTTTCCCTTTGGGAAGATCAGGAACGAAACAATAACCTATTGATATGGGAAAGGACCGAAAGATTCTTCCAATGTATCATTTCTGGGTCCAAGGGAAATTATAGGTACTAGGAAAGAAGCTCCATCAAAGGAGAGATTTTTTCTTTCGACCATCGTTCGATTGTTATACGAGAGATAAGGACCGCTACTACAAGAAGTACTAAACTTTGATTACACCTTGATCATGAAATATAGAATTGCTTGTGAACCCTGCGAACACGGAAATTAGGGTACTCCAAATGCGGGGCGGTCAAAAGTTTCATAAAGCGTTCTTGATGGAAAAAAAATGTAATGTGATACACGAATCTAAGAAATAGTGAGAATTCTTGATCTCTTCAATATCTCTCTCAATTCGACGATCCAGAATTTGAAAGTGAGTCGTCCAAGAAATTCCTCTTAAAGATTTTATTTCACGAAAGATTTTATTCAATTGGAATTGGTTATTTATACATTACGTATATTATATACGTATACGATACGATATACTTATTATACGATATACTTATTTATACTTTACGATATATTATTTATACGATTTATACTTTTTATACGATTATACTTATTTATTTTACGATATAATATTTATACGATATACTTATTACGATATACTTATTTACGAATACTTATTTATAATTTACGCTATACGATTATACGATATACTTATTTATACGAATATAACGATTTTTACGATATATCTTTATACGATATACTTATTTACGATATACTTATTTACGATATACATTTACGAGATACTTATTATACGCTATACTTATTTACGAGATTATTTACGATAACGATGATCTCTGTTAAGCATCCATGGCTGAAATGGTTTAAAGCGCCCAAACTCAATTGGCAAATTCGTAGGGTCAATTCCTGCTGGATGAACACCATGGGAAACGTTCCATAAGTCTATTGGATTGGCTCTGTATCAAGGAATCTCATCATCCATACATAACGAATGGTATGTTAATATGCATGACCAGAACAGATGAACCAGGTAAGAACTAGAATTTTATCGATACTGGAAACTCATAGGGAAGAAAAAGGATTAGGATGGATCAATATGCAGTATTACAGAAAAGATTCGGTTATGGGGAACAATCACTCTACTTAATGTCGAATCAGGATCTCAACTAGGACAGAATAAAGCATTGGGTCTACCTTTCTTGGGTCAATGGTAAAGCTATGAATAGTCATGCGACTCCCGGGAAAGGGTAGAAGAAGGGGACCTATTATGGGACATACATGCATTACAGACGGTATGATCATTACGCTTCAACCGGGTATTCTATGCCACCTCTTATAGAGGAAAAGAATTAAAGCAAAAAACTTAATAACACGGCGATACATTTATACAAAACTTCTCGGGGAGGAAAGAATCATCATCTAATGGGAGGGTAGTCGAGTGTTTATGGAATGCTTGTAATCATAGTAAGATGGATATTCCATTCTGACTTTTTCGTGGAGTTCGCCACACTTATTTCATGCAAGTTTAGTATAGATCCGATCCTGG